>JAJIBD010014962.1:0-22679 GCA_021461705.1 Cryptotis parvus
TTCTCCCCTAATGGATTGCTCACTGCTCAGACTGGGGCCGCTATTGTGTTCCCCTTAGCATCATCCCTAACACCGCAGAGGCCCGCTCTAGGGGCTGAGCAAGACAAGTGTTAAATCAGTGGTTGCAGATTTCCTCACAGAGGAAAGAGGTTTGCAGTGTGTTCCTGCGCTTCAGGTGGCGAATCAGATGTGTGCCCGCCAAGGGAGGTGGTCCAGGAAAGTCCCTTGAATAGCTCCAAGCTTTAGAATTAAAACAGCATTTCCCACCCACCCCAAAAGTAAACAAATGAAACAGTGGTTTAGAGGACACTTCTGATCTGTTTTCTTATTTTCAGAATGATCTCAGAAGCTGTTTCAGGCTTAATGCAAAACCTCAACGAGTTGCTAACTATAAATTTGGTGTTTTGGGGTATTTTTTTTCCCCAAGTTGCAGTTTTCTATTTTGTAAATGTCATTCTCTGCAGTTTTCCTTCTTCTTAGGAACATTCTGGTTTTCTGTTCTGTTGCATGCCCTGTCACTTAAAAATGCACCTATCTGAAGGAAATAGCCCTAAGATAACTAAGTTCTTAGCTGGAAGTGTGAGGCAGGAGAGCAATCAAATATGAGGACGCCAGGTGGGGCGCTTGCTGAGCTTATCCAAGCATATGCCTGTAGAATCGCATTGTTTCCTAGCAAGCTGCATCACCAGTCTATGGCGAATAATGGCCCTTTTTCTTTTCTGGACATGTTTGTAAGTGTATTTAAAAATAAATGAGGCAACTCTGAACCTATGGTTTGCCATCTCACTTGAGGATTTGCTTCTCTAACCCAAGGCTGGTGGAATTCTAAATTCCCTCTAATTGCCAAAATTTTAATTGTGAGAATTTCCACTGTCATTCCCTAAATTCAGAAAGTTGGTATGGAGTGAGAGAGGAGAGAGAAAGAGAAAAATAGAGATGAGAGGGGAGGGAGAGGGAGAGAGAGAGAGAGGAAGAGGTATCTGAAAGTGGCTTTGAAAATCTGTCAGCGCTGGACCCTGCTCTGGCCTTGGCTCATGGTTGGCTGCGCTGAGAGACGGGACACTCCTGGGAGAGCCCTAGGGAGCCACCCCTCCATCCATTACCATCCGTGTAGCAGGATTATAATTTATAGACCCAGATGGTGACTCACCGCCCTGTTACACCCCCTTTACTTCAGTAAAACAGCAGACGTATTAACTATTAAATCGCTTTCCTCTCTTGAAGACAATTGATGTTATTTGCTTTGTATAAATCTACTCATAAAAGCAGTGGGGGAAAAAAAGCTGAGTTTCAACAGAATGGGGAGAACCTTTTGCATTCTAATAAAACAATAAACCACCACATGGTCAGGCTTATTTTTCTTGGTTCCCGTGTGTGTGGAAGGAGGTTTTGGGACCAACTCTGGTTAGCTTCTGGGTTTCCTAGGAGTGAATCAGCGCCTTCTGCTTCTTGGATGTGACTACAGTATATGAGTTTTACTCCTTCCATGAAAGCCTGGACTAGAGGCATTCCAGGTTTTTGCCAGAACCATAACCTATAATTCTTAGCTACTTTGCTTTTTGGAGAGCTTGAAAAATAATGGTCAGAAAAGATTCTCTCAAAAATGTTGGAGTCTGGGGGCTGGAGCCATGGCACAGTGGGTAGGGCATTTGCCTTGCATGCCGCCAACTCGGGTTCGATCCCTGGCATCCCATATGGTCCCCAGCCAGGAGTAACCCCTGAGTGTTGCCAGGTGTGCACCCAAAAAAAAAAAAAAAAAGTTGGAGTCTATACCCCTGTGCATTAAACCAAATCAAAGAACTGTTTTCTTGGACACTTGTGCTCTAAGTATTGCTTTTCTATAATATTTGGGTCCCGACCTTTGATGGAGAATATGTTTAAAATTGTCCTTAGAGGAGTCAGGGATGTGCTCAGTGGTAGGGAACTGGCCTTCCCCTCGTGGAAGCCGTGGATCTGATTTCTCACATCGCAGACTCAACAAAGAAGCCCTATCTCCAGAGGTGCCCTTCTATTTTCTCTAAGGATTTTGTTGAGACAACTTGAACTTCCCCATTTTTGTGCATATCAGTGAACAAGGCTCCTGAGCCTTCTTATGAGTAAAAAATGCTTACTCAAGGAATTTGTTGTGAGTCCGGAAAGCTCTGGGCTCTATTTGTGAGCATTGTCAGTATGATCTGCTGGCTTTTACCTTTTTGTATTTTTTTTTTTGTTTTGTTCCGTAAGTGTGTGACATCTTGTTTTGCCTTTGCTTGTTTTCCTTTTTGTACTACACATATATTGTTACTTTTTTTGACTCTAACCTCATGACCTTTTTTAGCTCAAAATCCATATGTCTGTCTCCTATAGCATCTACGTTTGGTTATGCAAATCAGTTTAAGAATTCACCCCCCACCCAAACACTATTTTATCTTTTTTTATATCTCCGTAAATAAAATACTTAAAAAAAAAAAGAGACAATGGACTTAACAAGGAAAGTCATAGGATCGTGTTGGGATTTTTTGCTTTTTTGGCTGTGCGGCTTTTTAAACTCAAGGTCCTGAACAGCTCCACAATGCACACCATCCGCAGTATTTATGAGCCAGGATGTCGGAGCCAGATGACGCCTGGAAGTCTCACTGTGTAATTTAATCCTGGGTGCTGTGTTGTTTGGCTTTGCTGGACTCCAAGTGTGCATATATAATTATGTGCGCATGTGTAAAAAGCCCAGCTCTGATAGGAAGGAGAGGCAGGAACATCATTAGCGGAGATTAGATCTGTCTCTCTCAGCTGGGCAATGTGCCTTTGAATTCCAAGGGCTTTCCCGGTGTAAATTATTGCATTGACTCAGCTGCTGTTCAGTCCCCCTGGCTGAGCTGCTCCTGCCGATGCTGTTAGGCTGTGCCCTAGGGCACCCGGTGTCCCGAGGCAGTAGATTTTCTGCCTGTGAAATGAAAGACCCTTTACACAGGCACAACCACTGGCCTTCTCAAATAAATAAAGTCTTCCCAAATAAAAATATAAGCAGGTGCAATGAAGAAAGAAATGTATTTTATGTCAAGCTTCACCACAGATGCAGAGCTTTGGAGAGTGTCAGTAGGTGAGAAAGTTCCTCTCTTGCTATAGTCAGAGAGAAAATCTAATCCAAAGCATTGAATTCAGAGCGCTTGAGATAGCTGACGATGCTGTTCTGAAATTAGCAGTGGTCTCTGCAGATTAACCCAGTTTAGCACTCCGTGGTGGACAGGAATGTCTTGTTTGAGGTTCTTCAGCAGTGACGGTGCACTGATCATATAAGGACTTGCTTCTTTCTAAGCTACCCTGGAGCACAAGGCTCAGCATAATATACGCACCTGTCAGTTGGTGAAGTAGATCTTATAGCTATAGTTAAATGTTCTGTTTGTTTGTTTGCTTTTATCCCCATTTGAACAAATGAATGATTTCAAGGTACTCTTCCTGGATTGTTTGCCTCCCTATCTTATGAGCAAGTCTTATGAGTCTGGTCCTATCTTACTCAGAAATTTCCTGAGCATTATTTAATGTGCAGCATGATTTCAGAAACTAGGTGTCATTTATTGGTTTCCATGCCTACCTTACCCAGTAGGCTTTCTAGCCCTTCAGGGTAAGATGTGGATACAGCAGGACTCTGGCTCCATCATCCACCAGCAGGCTCCATCATCCAAGAGCAGGCTCCATCATCCACAGCATCCTTTCATGCTTAGAACCATTTACTGACTATCTCTGAGTTTGGGCTGCTATAGCAAAATAGGGCATGGAAAGCTGAGCAGCTGATGAACAACAGAAATGTCATCCTCTTCATTCTGGGGGCTGGAAATCCAAGGTCACATGGTTTCCTGAACCAGCAAGAGCTGCAGGCTTCAGAAGGGTCAACAATTCTTCTGAAGGCTTGCTTCCAGGAGGCTCTTTTATGGACATCGCCACCCTATTCAGGGAGACCTGCCCCTCAGAGGGTCCCACCTACTAATATCATCACCTTGCAGCAGTGGGGGAGCAGGGATAGGATTTCAACTTAAACTTGGGGGCAGTATACTCAGACCATAACAATGGGCAAAGGGAAGGATTACTCAAGTTCCTTCCAAATATCATCTTGTGTGTTATAAAGTCCTACTACTTCATCTCGTTGGATGGATATAATTACAATTTGGGGATGCAGAGGGTGGAAGAGAGAGAAGTAATAAACTCAGGGCTGTCCATGGGAACAAGATCTCTTAAAAACATATAATGAGGGGCCAGAGCGATAGCCCAGCGGGTAGGGCGCTTGCCCTTGCATGCGGCCAGCCAGTGCTGGCCCAGGTTCAATCCCCAGCATCCCATATGGTTGCCCGAGCACCGCCAGGGGGTAATTCCTGAGTGCAGAGCCAAGAGAAACCACTGAGCATTGCCGGGTGTGACCAAAAAAAAAAAAAAAAAAAAAAAGGGAAAAAACATATAATGAACTTGGGTGAGTGAGTAGTGAGAATCCAGTAGCAGAAACAGTTTTTTTAAATGCAAGCGGGCGGCGAACCCGCTGGGGGCGTTGGCCTGCAGCCGCGCGCCGGCGATCCCCGCACCCAGGTCCCCGAGCAACGCCAGGAGTAATTCCCTGAGTGCAGAGCCAGGAGTAACCCCTGAGCACGCCGGGTGACCCAAAAAAAAAAAAAAAAAATGCAAGGCAGGGGCCGGAGCGATAGCCCAGCGGGTAGGGCATTTGCCTTGCACGCGGCCGGCCTGTGCCGGCCTGGGTTCGATCCCTGGCATCCCATATGGTCCCCCGAGCACTGCCAGGAGTAATTCCTGAGTGCAGAGCCAGGAGTAACCCCTGAGCATTGTCGGGTGTGACCCAAAAAAAAAAAAAAAATGCAAGGCAGAGTCAGTCTCTTAGGCCAGCAGCATGGTGCTCTCTAGCATCTCCCTCATCTGATGGCTTGGTCCACTTGCATTAAGTGTACTCTGAACATTTCTAATAAGACGACTTTCCAGAAAGTGAAACTTGTTATGTTCTGGCTTTTAGAAGATGAAATATAAACTTTATAATTTATTCCCCCCCAAAAAGTGAATCTCACTGTAATCCACTTAAAAATATAAATTAAAATTTACCCACAACACTGCAAAAACCTAGTGGAGTTTGAGGGAGAAGCACCTAAAACAGATTGAAGTTAGAAAAACAGGAAGGCCAGAGTACCATTTGACTCTCAATTTAGCCATTCCTAGCCAGTAATTCAGTACTCCACTTTTCCTTCCATGGCACCTTCCCTTAAATTCAATTATACTGCCATGTCAGGAAAGAGTTTGAAATAAAGTCACTAACATAGCAGACCCATTTAGGAATATGTTAAATGCATTTTCCCACCCTTTAGCTCTGAAACCGATGTGATATCTGAGTCTTTTCTCTTGCAAAGGTTATGAGAGAGAAAAAAGATAATTAGAATCCAAATCAGCATCTGTTAGTTTTAAACATGAATCACACGCTTCTTTGAATTTCTCCGTAATAACCACAACCCGTCATGCTTTTTAATTTTGTCCTTTAGGTTAGACATATGTTGGCTAGAGGGAAAAAGTCATTAATCCTCAAACCTGGCTTGTGCAGGGATTGTAAGTTAATTTCGAATTACTAGCACTATAGTAAACTGCCCAGCCAGCCTATAGTGGTTTCAGTGAGGTCTTTTACTGACCTGGCGCAAGGACTCTGATTTCTCGCAGATATTTAATGATTTGTTTCCCATTTTAAATTGTGGTGCTCATATCATTTCATTTCAGTATAGTGAGGTTGAATGAAGGCCCCATTGCAGATCATCCTGACTAGTGAATCCATGTGTTCTTATGCTAGGCAGGTAAGAACGAACTTTGTGGAAAAAATTCTTCAGGTGGGGTTTAAGAATGGTGTCAGGGGGCCGGAGAGATAGCCCAGTGGGTAGGGCGTTTGCCCTTGTACGCGGCCGGCCCATGCAGGCCTGGAGTTCGATCCCCGGCATCCCATATGGTCCCCCGAGCACCGCCAGGAGTAATTCCTGGGTGCAGAGCCAGGAGAAACCCCTGAGCATAGCCGGGTGTGGCCCAAGAAAGCAAAAACTAAATGAATAAATGAATGAATGAATGAATTAATTAATTAAAAAAAGAATAGTGTCAGAGCCACAGTATGGTGGGTTGGGCACCTGCCTTGCACATGGCTGACCTGGGTCCAGTCCTCGAGCATTGCATATGGTCCCTGATCCCTCACCAGGAGAGATCTCTGAGTGCAGAGCCAGGAGTAAGCCTTGAGCATTCTCGGTCTGACCTCAAAACAAAGCCAACAAAAATCTTCAGCTGAAGTTGGAAATTGTAGTTCAACTTGGATCATTCTAGAAAAGTTGCAGGGAATAGGTCCATAGAATTCCATCTAATTAAGTCAAGCTTTAAATTAAATGGGAAGTATATCTGGAAAAGAGAAAGTAGATAATAGAACCCCTCCAGGCATTATGAAAAGAATCCTTTGATTTGCCTGGATAAACGGGAGAGGATTGATTCATGGACAGTACCTGTGTTTGTCTGTGAACCTCAGAATATAACAAATGTCTCCCTCCCCTGTTTTCCGCCGCTAGGCCCTGGGTCTTCACCTTAGTCTTGAACTTGACACCCAGGAACCTGAGGGACTGCATTTAGAGACGCCGGTGGTCCAACTCAGCTCATTTTGTTCTCCAGATTCTTATTTCATTTCATTTAGAATCATTAGAAACACTCAGGGAAACCTCTTGTCTCAAAGGACTTTAGAGGATTCTCAATACAGGTTTATTCCAGTGCATACAGAAATGGAAATAGAAGACTGTGAAAATATGGATGCACTTTTTAACAGAGCTTGTCGCAATTTACACCACAGAGCGGGCATTTTCTTTATCATAGCCAGGCCAGTGAAAGGATCGGAAAGTCGGTGTCTGGGGGAGCATTGATCATTTCCCAGAGGCTCGCAGGAAGGCTATTGATGCGATGCACTCCAGGGCTGCTCAGCCCGACTTGGACACTTTGCCTTCAGAGTGGCCTGTGCAGGTGTCTCAGTGCTGGACTGAGGGGGAGGAGGGTTCCTTTTCCCAACCCTGCCCCACTGGTCTGCTTTCTGTGCTGTGTTTTCTGGAAACGGAGTTCCTGTCACTGGAATCAGACATATGTAGCCGTCTGTGTTTGACTCTTTTTCTCTTAGCAGAGTGCTTCTGAGGTTCATCCATGCGGTTACATGATTTGTCTATTTTATTTCATTTGTTTTTATCTTGGAGGGCATACTCAGTCAGGCTCAGGGCTTATTCCTGTCCTGTGTTCAGGGAACACTTCTGATAGGTCTCCAAGGACCATTTGTGGTGCTGGGGATGGAACTGGGGTTAACTCTGTGCTAGGCAAGTGCCCTAACTCCTGTACTGTCTCTCCAGCCATTGTTGATCTTTTAGTTTAGTTTTTTTTTTTTTTTTGCTTTTTTGGGTCACACCCGGCGATGCTCAGGGGTTACTCCTGGCTCTGCACTCAGGAATTACTCCTGGCGGTGCTCGGGGACCATATGGGATGCCGCGGGATCAAACCCGGCCGGCACGGCCGGCCACGCAAGGCAAATGCCCTACCGCTGGGCTATCGCTCTGGCCCCCTTGTTGATCTTTTTAAAGCAAGCCTCTCTTGGGTTCAGGAGAGAAAGCACAGCAGCTAGAGCGCTTTGCTCTGCATACGACAGACTTCCCCACATGCCTTCCATCCTTGGCACCCCACAAGGTTGCCTGATCTCTGCCAGGAGTAAGCCTTGCCTCCAGAGCCAGGAGTAAACCCTGACAACCATTGAGTGTGCCCCAATTGCCCCCAAGAAATTCCTCTTTTTGATTATGGTCATATTTGGTAGAGGAAAAAGGAAATAAAAGGTAGACGTTTATATTCAATCTATCATGCTTAATGACAGAGCTTATTCAACAAGTTTAGAAAAAAATGAATGACAGGTACCAAATGCTAAAATCTAAGAAAAATCACTTTAAGATTTTTTGGGGTTTGATTTTGTTTGTAGGCCACATGTGGCAGTGTCCAGGGCTTAAGATCATTCCTGATGGTGCTTAGGGGCATCATTTGGGGTGCAGGGAATTGATCTCACGTTGACTGCATGTAAGGCAAGAGCCCTGCCCACTGCATTATCTCTCTAGCCCCAGATTTTGGGGTCTTCTGTGTAGCAAGTACTTAATAAAATGCCTATTAGTTCAATTTGCTTCTCTAACAAGCCCCAGAGTGAGACTATATAGATCAGTGTACAAGTGAGATATTTATATAATGTGTTGAAGCCGTCACAGCTGGTAAGCAGCAGAGCTAAGGTTCAAATAAGGTCTTTCTGCCTTGAAATCACACTCTTCCCTATTACAACACATCCTAAGCATAATGTAAAGAACTTGGGGGAAACAGCCATAATATATTGGACCTGGTTATGGTTTGATTCATTACTGCCTAGGGAGGAATCTTGTAGCAATGCTAGTTAGTCTCTGATAAAATTTACTGAAAGAGGTGCTTATTATGGCTATCTTGCTAATAGGTTGGGTATCAGCAGAAGGGGCTTAGCAACAACAAAAAGTGTGTCTGCTCTCTTTAATTAACAACCAGAGGGTAACGTTTGGAGCATAGTTCTGGTTGGTAAAGATAACGAAGGGGTTGCAGAGATAGCTCAGCAGATTGAGCATATGCTTTGCACGCAGAAGCGCCAGGTTCCATCCCTGGCACTGTCTGACCCCAGTATATGTTCCATGAGCACTACCAGGTGTGCCCGTGAGCACCCAGCCAAGAGATGCCCACGAGCACCCTCGAGGTATAGCCCCTACCCACACATTAAAGCAAGCAAGCAAAATGAAAAGTGAAGCTGGAAATGGATCAGACAAAAGCAATTGAAGTGATTTTTAATGTACCCCATGATAGGAATACAAACTTGGTGCCTTTAACCCAACTGTGTTAAAGAGCAGAGGACAATGTTGATAAAAATCATGGTGCACAATTTCTAGACTCTGTGCTTTAAAGAATATTGATGTAAATCTATAAAGGTAATCTATAAATGTTTTGCAACACTTTTCTAAAGAGTTTTACTTATAAATTTTGGATAGGCATTTAAAAATATGGATCGATTAATTTATAAGACCCTTCTTATTGTTTTGTCCTGGGGAGGGGGTAAGAACTGTGATAGCAGAGCGTCTATTCATAGCAAGTCTCTCCCTAGTGAGAGAAATGCGTAGGTTGGAAGGATTGTTTATAGTAAGTGTTAGTGATTCAAATTAAGGCCTTGTGGTTTAATATAGAAATAAGAGAGAGGCAAGGGAGGTTAGACTGGGCTAGAAGTAAGGGTCTGGAGAGACAGTATAGGGTTAGGACATCCTTGTTTCATCCCTGGTACCACATGGTCCCCCAGCACCTCTGGGTATCTCCGAGCACTGTTGAATGTGAACCTGGCGGGCCCCAGCGCCACAGGGCTGAAGGAAGCCGTATGTCCTCATGCCCTTGCCTTAAGCCTGGGTGGTCAAAAATTACGGCGTGCAACCCCTGGTGCCCCTGAGCATCATTTGTGAGGACTCTGAAAAAATAAAAATAGTGCCAGGGCACTAGAATAGCAGGTAGGGCATTTTTCTTGCCTGCCACTTCAGATGACTCCCTGAGCACTGCCAGGAGTCATTCCTGAGTGCAGAGCCAGAAGTCACCCCTGAGCATGAAATAGGTTCAACTCATGAGTAAGATTCTTTAGTGCGTTATGAAGGGACTAAGTAATCTTTATTTTCTATTCATTCCTTTTGGAGGTTAAACTCACAGAAGCTGGGATTAGGCCCCATTCCCCAGCAAGCATTGCTGAATGTAACTCCCAACCTAAATAATAATAACAATAAAGCTATTGTCTGAGGTTATTGCATATTAGGCTAAAAGGGCTACTCACATTTCATAGGTTCTTCAGTGTCGTTGTTTCTTGCCTTCACTATCCAAGGTATTGTGATTGTCTGTCATGCTATTTTAAGTGTGCATGTCAACTAGACATATACATAAATTTGCAAGCAATTATGTACTAGAAATTGGTGGGGTGAAGGGTTGAGAGAGAGATAGGACAGGGAGTTAAGGCTCTTGCCAACCCAGGTTCAAATCCCAGCACTATATATGTATGGTCCCTCTGAGCCCTGCCAGGAGTGATCCCTGAGCTCAAAGCCAGGAGTAGACCCTGAGCACAGCCAGGTGTGGCCTCAAAACAGAAGGAAAAAGTTACAGTGAAACATTCTAATATCACTTGATCACCTGATCACTTCACATCCCGTTATTTGTTGATTTGCTCAAGCAGGCGCCAGTAATGTTTCCATTTGTCCCTGTCATGTGCCAGTGTAGTCCAATAGTGATATTCTATTATCACTGAAGTAAATATCACATATCATATTCCTAATCAACCAGATGCCATTGGGCTACATTGGCACGTGATAGGGGCCAATGGAAATGTTACTGGCGCCCGCTTGAGCAAATCGATGAATAATGGGATTCAAGTGATCAAGTGATCAAATATCACAAAGTGCATGTGTGAGTTGTTATGATTTATTCATAAGATTATTCAAACCTTAGTGAGAAAAACAATAGCTGGGCCTAGAGATAGCTCCAAGAGCTGGAGCACATGGTTAGCAGAGGGGATCAATCTTGGGATCAATCTCAGCACCATGGGGTCCTCCTAAACACCCCTTCATGGAGCACTCTCAAGCATCACTGAGTGTGATCCAATGCCCTCCCCCCCCCCAAAAGTACCCCCATTTGCTTTTATTTTTGAACAAGCACAGTTTCTTGGTTCAAAACCGAGAACAAATTATCAGAACATATTAATAACTCAAGTAGATCACTTGATCACTTGATATCCCGTTGTTCATCGATTTGCTCGGCGGGCGCCAGTAATGTTTCCATTTGACCCTATCACGTGCCAGTGTAGCCCAATGGCATCTGATTGTTTCGGGGATTCATATGAAAAGTTATGTGGCGTGATTGCTAATGAGTGGACTATTGGCTTTATATCAGACTTAAGACAAAGGGAAATTCAAATGAGCTAAACAAGTATTATAAAAGCAATTATTTGCATTTTAAAGGGATTTCCCAGGTTGCTCATAGATTTACCAATCTTACTCTTGGTGGGGGGGGGAGTGAAGGAGGGGAAGGGTTGAACCACCACGTCTGATTGTGCTCAGGGCCTGTCCTGGCTCTGTGCTCAGAGTGACCCCTGTCAGAGCTGGGGCGGCATGTATAGAGCTGGGGAGAGAATCTGGGTTAACTAAAGTGGAGCATGCAAGGCAAATGCCTCGCTTTCTGTACCATATCTCTGGCCCCTATTGTTGACATATTTTTAAAATGTGAACCTGTACCGAAAACATGAACCCTTGTAATGAACCTAAATTATATATATTATGCTTATTATATAATTATAGTTTCTGAAGGGCACAGCTCCCTATGTCTTTAAAGTCCATTCTTTATAATATTTACCCTTGGATTGAGGGACTGCACACTGACTTTTAAAAATCACGAATAGTTTATTCCTCTGCATTTATTTTTCTTCTTCCCATTAGGACAGTCCCCATATACTTATTATTTTTTAACACTTAGAATAAATATTTAATATTTATTGATGTTCGTCCTTGTCATCCTCATCTTAGATGAGCCTTCTGAAGGATCCCTTTGGAGGTCTGCACATTTCAGCTATATATTAGGAGTAGAAATGGAAACTACCCCAATGAATAATTAAATAATGGCTTTGGATTACTCGAGCACAAAGTCAGATTCACATTCCAAACCAGTGACACATAAAAAAGGTGGAAAATGATTGATCTTTGCCAGTTTTAATTTTCTGTTGTTGGTAAGACTCAAAATGTTTCATCTTCAATTGTGTAGCGTATCATCTTGAATCATTACTTTACAAAATTAAAGCTCAGGATTGCTTTTTGGGAACAAAAGCAATGTAAAGCAAGGAAAAAATGTAGATGTCTTTCTTAGAGTCTAAAGTCTATTTCACCAAACTAAGGGGGGCAAAATTCAGGATCATAGTATTGTATCTATATTGGTTTTGGGTTGGTTTTTATATTGTTTGGGGGACACACCCTGTGATATTCAGGGGTTACTTCCCAGCTCTCCACTCAGGGATTACTCCTGGCAGGTTCAGGGACCATATGGGGTGCCAGGGATCAAACCCAGGTCAGCTGTGTTACAAGCAAATGCCATACCTGCTGTACTATCACTCTAGCCCCTATACTTCTATTTATATGTAAGACATACTCGCACACTACCAAACTACCAGTGCCCTCCCACCACCCATTCGTCCATCTTCTTTCCTCTTTCTCTTTATTAGTTTTAAAAATTTAGATTGGGAACTTACTGTAACTTTAATCATGGTTGTATTTGTGGATTCTGCTGCTCAGATGGTAGTACTTCATCACCGAGAATGATTTTCCTTTCTCTAATTTCTTTTTCTTGATGACTTCATCATTCTTCAATATTAAACATTTATAATTTTATACCAAAATATTGGTATATTATTGGCACTCAATCAGTATCTATTTTTAATTGAATCACTATGAGATACAGTTACAAAGCTTTCATGATTGGGTTTCTGACATACAATGTTCCAATACCCGTCCCTCCACCCTAGACTTCCCATGGCAGATACTTATTTCTCTCTCTCTCTCCCTCTCATTTTGGACACTATGGTTGGCAGTACAAATACTGAGAGGCCATCGTGTTCTGTCACTTTCAGCACAAATCTCCCATCCAAAGAGATCCCTTTTAATCATCATTGTCATAGTGGTCCCTTCTCTATCCCAACTGCCCTCTCCCCCAGCACTTGAGCAGGCTTCCAATCATTCATCCCGGGATACAAAGATGTTTAACACTCACAAATCAATCTATATAAATATACCATATCAATAAAAGATAAAACCATATTATTATATCAATAGATGCAGAGAAAGCATTTACAAGATCCAGCATCCATTTATGATTTTTAAAAAACTCTCAACAAAATGAGAGTTGAAGGAGCTTTACTCAGTATAGTCAAAGACATCTGCCACAAGTGCACAGCAAACATTATTCTCAATGGGAAAACTAAGAGCATTCGTCTAAGATCAGGGACAAGACAAGGCTGCCTCTCGCCACTTCTACTGAAATAGTACTGAGTCAGTATTTTTGGACACACATGATTCAGGAATGAGATTTTATAAAGAGGATAAGATAAGGTAAACCACCAGGTTTGGTTGGTTTGAGTTTATTTTCTTTTCAAGTCAACATTTCATCAGATAGTTCAGAGGGCAAGTTAGGGGTGAAGTTGTGATTGTAGGTCATTTTCTTTACCTGATTTTAAGTTGGATACTTCAAATATGTAGTTTATTTTTTTTAAAAGTCATACAATTTGATTTTAAGTAAAAATCAAGATCTGGATATTAGCCCTCTCTCCTATGAAGAGTTGGGGTGTGGGGGGGTGGGGGTGGGGATGGTGGAGGTGTTTTTACACCAGGTGGTGCTCAGGTCTTATTCCTGGTTCTGCACTCAGGGATCACTCCCAGATGCCTCAGAGGACCATATCGGGTGCCAGGGATCAAACCTGGGTCTGCTACATGCAAGACAAATGCTCTACTATCCTGGAAAGATCTTTTATAATTATTACTATGAACTAGTAACCTTAATCACTGTCTGTATCACTGTCACTGTCTTCCCGTAGATCATTGATTTGCTTGAGCGGGCACCAGTAACATCTCAATACGTCCTGTCACATGCAAGATAGCCCAAGGGTATCTGCCCAATCCAGGAACATAAAGAGCCTCAAACCATTCCATCAGGTCATGAGAATGAGGTCTATAATTGTTACTGGTATTTGGCATGTCAAATACAACACGGATAGCTTGCCAGGCTCTGCCGTGTGGATACCTTAATCTCAGTTTCCAAATAAAACAATGACCAAATAGAAAAAAAAAACCCTTTCTTTATTCTCTAAAGATTGCTATGTGGATGTTTGTTTGGGGGTCACACTCAGTGGTGCTCAGGGTTACTTCTGGCTCACACTTAGGAATTACTCCTGGTAGTGCTCAGGGGATAATATGGAATGTCAGGGATTGAATCCAAGTCAGCCACGTAAGTGCCAGGCAAGCACTCTACCCACTGTACTATTGCTCCCGCCCCTACTGCATGAATTTTAAAGAAATAACTGAAAAGTCTAGAGTTGCTAGCAGCTCTCCCTATCAAGCTCCGCTGATCATGAGGCGACCAGGAGGGGAGGCGAGTTCTGGCCCTGGCCCGCCATCTCCATAGAGCCTTGGAAGAAGCCAGAGGAACCCCTGCACCATGATGGCAGCCATTTTCGACATCTAGACTCCACAGCTCATCAGAGCTCCACCCAAGAAAAGCCGATCTCAAGCCCTGCTCATCAGAGTCCCACCCTATAGAGAAGCCTATTTCAAGCCCAGGTATGCCCGAACCCGAGATACAGATACACCGGGCAGAGCTGCTACTGGTTCTTCGGCGTTATGCGCAGCCACTTTGTGGCTGTACAGTTCATCAGTAAATGAATGAACTGAGAACCTACTTGCTACCAAGAGTATCCCACCCGCATGGCAGAGCCTGGCAAGCTACCTGTGTCGTATTCAATATGCCAAATATAGTAACAATGATGGACCTCATTCCCATGACCTGAATGAATGGTTTGAGGCTCTTAGTGTTCCTGGAGTGAGCAGATTCCCTAGGTCTACACTAGCGCGCAACAAGGATGAATGGAGGCGTTACTGGTGCCCACTCGAGCAAATCGATGAACAACGGGAAGACAAGTGACAAGTAACAACCGAAAAGTCACATGGCAGCATTGCATTCATTTTACAAAATAGCGAGAAAATATAAAACAAAGAGAAGACAGCTTGGAAAGAGCTTAATCAATCAATAAATCTTCACAATAACATGAAATTTAAAGTTGTATTCAATTTTGGGGCTTGAGCAATAATATAGCGGGTAGATTTGAAAGCCTGAAGACTTGAGTTCAATCCCCAGAACCCGTGTGGCCTCCCAAGCCTGCCAGGGGTGATCCTGAGTGCAGAGCCGGGAGTAAGTGCTGAGCACTGCTGGGTGTGACCCCAATACAAAACAATGTTGTGTTCAATGTTATCATCCTAAAACATTATTTGTGGGGGCTAAATTTAACCAATTCTTTTGATTTACCTTCTATTAGTGATATTGTGAAACTAAAAAATCACATCTATTATCAACTCACCCTCTGTTAGCATCATGGAATACATTGTAGGCTAATAAAAACACAAGGACTCGGGGCCAATTAGCCAGACCTCCTCTCCCACTCCTCCTTCTCCCTGTGCCGCATCCATCTTGGCACCCAGCCAAAGTAATTTCCAGAAATTGGCTGTGCTCTGGCAAATGCGCAGCTGCTGCTGTCTCCAACCCTTGCCTACTAATTTTGCACAAACCACTTCCCTCTTCTTGGGGCTGAAAATTTCACTGAAGCAGCGGCTGTGCCTGGGGGGCAGGTCTGGGAGCACTACCTGGTGCTTGGCACAGGCCCTGCAGCCCGCCACCTCGCCTGCGGCAGGCCACCTTCCAGCTTTGCCCCTTGATTTATTTTCCTCCTTCCCTTTGTCGTTGTTGTGATGTCAGGGTCCAGTCTCGGTGGCAAAGCTTGAACACTTAGTCATGGTGCTTCTTGGGGCTGGGGTGGGGGCATGGGAGAATAGGTCCTGTGCTTTTCTGTGGGGTACCAGAAACCCAACGCTAGGAGTGCTGGGATCATAACAGGAGTGGCATCCTGCGGGCGTTGCTTTTCAAGATGTGGATGGGATTGAACTCACTTCTGCAACTAAGGCACTCCGCTACCAAGACACATCCCTAGGCCTCCATTGTGGCCCCTCCCCTGCTGCCCTTATCTTATCATTTGACTGGAGGAGTTTACAAATCTTGCCTTGAGGGAGCTAGAAAGCTAGTGTAGAAAAGAAGACTCCTGTTTTACCACAGCTGGTTCAATCCCCAGCCCTGCATAGGGTCCCTGAGCACTGCCAGGGATTTCTCCTGAGCACAGAACCAGGAATAGTCTCTGAGACTGAGCACCTCTGGTAGTGACCTAACTGTCCCTGTAAATGCGTCCACACATACCCCAAAATCTTGGTTGGGGTGGAGAGACAGTAAATGGTGGTGGTGGTGGGTGCGGTGTGCCGACTTACTCTAGGGACAGTGCTCCAGAAATATATGATGACGTCAACCCTTTCATTGTTGCTTGAAATTAAAATTTTATTATACTTCTATTGCATTGTCTTTTGATAAATAGCCTCTTTGACTTCTCAGGAATTTAAAGAGTCAAGGGGTCAGTGGCCACAAGAGTTGCTGGAGAAGAGGTGGGCAGGGAAAAAGGACGGAAAGGGCAAAAGACAGTGTTCTGCCATGCTCCCCTCCTCTGAGCAAAGCCCCAGAGATGTTCTCTTGCTCGCTCTCTCTGTCTTTTTCCCTCTCTCCTCTCTCTCACCCTCCCTTTCCTCTCTCTCTCCCTCCCTCTTTCTCCCCTCTCTCACCCCTCCCTCTCCCTCTGTCTCTCCCTCTTTCTCCCTCTCTCTCCCCTTCCCTCCCCCTCTCTCCCTCTCTCACCCTCCCTCCTCTCCCTTTCTCTCTCTCCCTCTTTCTCCCTCTCTTCCCCTCTCTCCCCCTCTTTCCCCTCCCTCTCCCTCTCTCTCCCCTCTTTCTCCCTCTTTCCCTCTCTCTCCCCTCCCTCTCTCCTCCCTCTCCCTCTTTCTCCCTCTCTCCCCCCTCCCTCTTCTTCTCTCTCCCTCCCTCTCCCTTTCTCTCTCTCCCTCTTTCTCCCTCTCTCCCTCTCTCCCCTCCCCTCTCCCTCTCTCTCTCTCCCTCTTTCTCCTTCTCTCTTTCCCCTCCCTCTCCCTCTCTCTCCCTCTTTCTCCCTCTCTCTCCCCCTCCCTCTCCCTCTCTCTCCCCCTTCCCTCTCCCTCTCTCTCCCCCTCCCTCCCTCCCTCCCTCTCTCTCTCTCTCTCTCTCTCTCTCTCTCTCTCTCTGCAGCAGCAAAGTGTGGGTGTGCGTGCAAACACAGGTAAAGCGGAGATATTTTTTATCCCTACACACACTCCTTAGCTGTAGCCTCTGTTCTGATCAGATTTGAATATAGTCATGGTGATGCTGCCTTTCCCTTTGTTCTCATCTCCATCTCTTTATTTTTGTGGGCTGAAATTCAACTTGCCATTCTTGGGGAGCACAAGGAAGCCTCACAAACTACACGTTTTTGTACACACCTGAGGTGTCCCAGGCCTCTGGTCAACCTCACATCACCCATCACCGGGTGGGAGGCTTGGCTGTCTGCTGGCAGGCCCAGCATCTTCCCTGCCAGGTAGGTGCCTGTACTTCCTTGGGGTGGGGGTCAGCTTTGGTGCCTCTGGAGTGAGGCTGTGAATTGCTGTCCTTTCTGTGTCGGTGGTTATGATAGTGCGGCTATTTGTTTCTCTCCCTGGATAAACAAACAGATGGAGCAGGAGAAAGAGCAGAGGATGAGAGGACTCGCCCCAGCTCTGCCACTAATTACTTGTTGTACTGAACGTGCCTCGAGGACTTGGTCCTCGTGTGTGAAAACTGGGTTGAGCCATATCCCTAGAGGGGCTCTAGTATTGCTTGGCTTCTTAAACTTTAAGCTGTATGTGACTGTGTGACTCATTCCCAGTGCTAATGAGAACGTTCCACTTTTACATGATAACCTCTAAATGTATGTATTGCAAGCCACAAGGTGTAAGAGAAGGGAGAGAGAGAGAGAGAGAGAGAGAAGATGAGATATGATGTATGTCTGTATTATTTAGGATGAAAGAATCCCGTGGGTCATATTTGAGGCAAGACTAGAAGAGCCTACTGAGACAGAGACCAGGGTAGAGATTATGGAGTCAGCTGTCTTAAGAGAACAGGCAGGTGGAGGGAGGGCAAAGGCAGCTCCCGGTTGTGTAGATCAACGAGAATGTAAAAATAAAGGAATCAGTCATGCCAAAGCTTAGAGATGGATGCAGAGAAAATGAGGTGGGAGAATGGACCAGAAGCAATAGAAGATGGTGTCCGCAGGCGACGGGCTCTGCCTTCCCACCTTCATCCCCACTCTACATTCTCCCAGCAGCACCCTTGTCCCGAGTTTCCCCACACGCTGGAATTTCAGCTCCTCAGAACTAGCCTCATTCAGTTCAAGGGAACGCTCTGATGAATGTCTGCGTGGTGTCATGAGCCTTCAGGGCCCGCACGTGAAGGCAGCTGCCACAGTTGTTGCACTCTGCTCCGCCATTATTTCTGGGTCTCAGGCCCGCCTCCCCACATGCCGTGTTCATAACTGTTTCCCTGCCTCTGAGCAACTTGCTCCCCTCCGGACTGGGCGTCCTCCTGACCCGCCGTCCTTCCTGAGTTTCCTCCACTGCCGACCCTCTGCTTCAGTCCAGCTTCGCTTCTGGTCCCTGACTGTTGTCGCAGCAACACCTAACCCAGGAGACCATGTTTGTCCACTTGGAGGCGGGTGGGTGAGCAGACGAGAGGTGGTTCCTTCCATGCAATTACAAATATTTAAGTGGTTTATAGGCTTTGAAAGGAAGGAATTCTATCTTCCAGAGACTGTAGGTTCTGGAGGTGCTGGGATGAGGAGAAATAGTGCCACATTCAACCTGACCCTTCACACGTTCCTCTCCTGGACTTCGCTGTCCTGCGAGGAATAGGGATATTGATGCTTTGCTCTGATTTCCTTACACGGGGGATCAATGTTTAGAACCCAGGAATGTTAGATCACAGAAAACAGCATTTAAGGAAAAAAAACCTATCTGGCACTCTAAGAAGATAAGTGATTATTGTAAGACTTACTATCACATTATTAAAAAACTAAGACACAGAGGGGACCGAGGATGTGACTCAGTGGAAGAAAAAAGGCCTTGGATATGTGAGGCCCTGGGATCCGTGTGGCTCAGTGGGAGAGTGTTTGCCCTGTCTAAAGCCCTGTGTTTGATTCTTCTCCTAAAAAGAAAAAAAAAGACATCGGTGATTTAAGAAACTGGATTTTGAGTAAGATTTTCTTTGCAATCTAATACCCAGAGAGAGAGAGAGAGAGAGAGAGAGAGAGAGAGAGAGAGAGAGAGAGAGAGAGAGAGAGGAAAAGGATCTGCTGTAGCGGCAAGGGTGGGGGCTGGCCGGAGGAAAACTAGGGACATTGGCGGTGGAAAGTACTGGGGAAGGCACGGATGTTGGAGCATTATATCATTGGGTAAGGCTTTAACTCTTGCTCTGCCACTTATTCTATGTGTGACCTTAGAAAAATTTCTTCTGTTAAGTAAGAATGAGACTATCCCAAGGGTTATGGCTCTGGAGCTGGCCTAGGCAACATTTTGTAAGTGCTGATAACCAAATATTTATTAACTTAGTCAGCAGATTGTTAAATTGTTATTAGCTTCAAATCTGCCGGGGGTGAGTACTCCTGCCGCAAGAAATCGGCAAACACTACAAAGCGGATTGCTGGGGTTTTCTTCCCAGAAAGCTGATTTATCAGAGCGTTAAGGAGTACATAAACAGGGCTCTATGATTGTACAGCACTTTATCTTGTTTATTATAAATGTAGTAATAACAGCAGAAATAGTAGCAGCAATGTTCTCTATCTACAAAACTTGGCCCAGTGCATTTTTAAAAATATGTTTTCAGTGTAACTTGCGTTCATCCTTGTATTATTGTGTTACTCCAGCCTTGAGCTAAGAAACCCCATAATTACCTCTTTTCTTCTCCCCTTTTCCACACCCACCCCCTAGTTAATCAACCACTGCATCTTACAGCTCTCTCTTACAGTTATTCTCTCCTTTTTTTTTATTGAGGGGGTGGCCACAAGCACTGATGCTCAGGGGGTTATTCCAGGCTCTGCACTCAGGAATTACTCCTGATGGTGCTGGGGTGGGTGGATTATAGATGCTGGGTATCAAACCAAGGTCGGTCACATGCTAGGCAAGAGCTCTTCCTACTGTCTATGGCTCCAACCCCATTCCCTCCTTTTCCTGGCCAGGCCATTGCTATCTTGATTCATCATGTCTAATTGGAAGTTTTCTTCCTACTGATATCCTGACCTTCAGTCTTTCTACAGTCTATCATCTGCCTTTTTAATTTTATGGATCAAACCTAGGGTCTCATACATGCAAGGCACATGAACCAAATCCTGATCTCAGTCTTTACTTCCAGAGATGTGATTTTAAATAGTGTGACCAAAGAACTCAATTACATAATATTTTTCTCTCTTTTCATGGGGCGGTGTGCTATACACACTAGTACTCAGGACTTACCCCTGGCTTTGTACTCAGGGATCACTCCTAGTGGGTTCCGGGAACATACTTGGTGCCAGAAATAGAATCCGGATTAACCACATACAAGGCAAGTTCCTTACCCATGTACTATTGCTCCAGGTCCACGTAATAATAAATATATTTTTAATTTGGGGAGTGGGGAGACCACACCTGGCAATGCCAGGGGTTACTCCTAGTTCTGCATTCTGGAATTATTTATGGCAGTGCTCAGGGACCATATAGGATGTCGGGGACCAAATCCGGGTCAGCCGCATGAAAGGCAAGCACTTTACTTGTACTATCCCTCTGGCCCAAAGAGTTAATGATTCTTAATCATAATGAATGATTTTTTTTTTTGCTTTTTGGGTCACACCCAGCGGTTCTCAGGGGTTACTCCTGGCTCTGCACTAAGGAATTACTACTGGTGGTGCTCGGGGACCATATGGGATGGGAATGCTGGGGATCGAACCTGGGCGGCACAGGCCGGCTGCGTGTAAGGCAAACACCCTACCGCTGGGCTATTGCTCCGGCCCCAAATGATTATTATTAATTCTCCCCATCTTTTCTCTTTTTTTTGGGCGGCCGGGTTTCTCTTGGTCCCCTCCCTCTCCAACCTCCAAAACAACCCCGGCAGCCACTCCCCCCTTGTATATGCATTTGTATGTCTATCCATATGAATAGAAACTTAGAATGTTTATATTGTATATATATTGTTCTAACCTGTCTTTAATAACAATGTGTCATGAACATGTTCTCATGTTAGCAAATACTCTCCACTACATGGTTTTTAATTGCTGTATAGTATTCCGCCCGTCTGGGCATACAAACAGTTCTACATTGTTGCAGTGTTTTTGTGACATGAACAGAAGTGTGGTCCCCTGGACGACTAAAGAAAAGGGTGATTTCAGGTGGAGCGCTACTCCAGCCGGTAGGGTGTTGGTCTTGCATGTGCTACTTCTAGTGGCACATTGGGGCCTATTGAGCACCACCAGAAACGATCCCTGAGCACAGAGCCAGGGGTATGCCCCAAGCACTGCCAGGAGCAGCCAAAATTGTTTTTTAAAGAAAAGGGGGGAAAGATAAAGATGATGATCTCCTCCCTCTTGTCCACAGGTCGTGGCACCTGGGCTTCCGCGGGCACCCTGCGCTGAGAACCTCCTGAGCGTCCCCCACGACCCGGAGCACACTCATGGCACCATGGCCGACCCTCAGGAGCCCCTGAGCTGCTCCTCGTCCCCACGCCCCCCTGAGTGAAAGCAAAACCTTCAATGGGCTGGGGGCGCATCCGCAGCGCCGGGGAGCCAGCCGTCCCCCAGTTCCTTAAGGAGCAGCAGGACAAGGAGGCGGGGGCCCCGGAGCCGGCCGAGAGCACGGGCAGCCCCATCACCACCACGGTGCTGACCAGCGTCAGCGAGGACGCCAGGGACCAGTTTGAGAACAGCGTCCTCCAGCTGCGGGAACACGATGACCCGGAGGTGGCCACATCGCAGGGCAGCACCCGCCACAGCGTGGGCGCAGAGAGCACGCGCGGCGCCGAGGGCGTCAAGGTCCAGTTCAGCAGGACGGGCAGCGGCAGTGGGGCTTTCTGGAAGGACTCTTCGGCTGCCTGCGGCCCGTGTGGAACATCATCGGGAAGGCCTATTCCACCGACTACAAGCTCCAGCAGCAAGGTAAGCTTGTGCGTGCTGGCCCGGTACCGTCCGGGCGCGTGGCGGGTCGGAGCGCTGATGGTGCATTCCATGCGTAGCCACAGATTGGCGCCCACTGAGTCCTGTGATGGCTGAAGCCCATCTTTTGGTGGTTTTCCATGCAGTCACGTCCCAAGTGCTGCGAGACAAGCCACAGCCCGCTGAGCAAGAGCGCCTGATCCTTTGATCCCGTACTCTTCTATTTTCCCGGCATTTTTTTTCTCATAAAATTTCTATATAAGTCATAGTGGCCCTGAACACGTGTCTGTATTCTGTGATATGGGGGTGGGGGCTCCCATGCAGCCCTCTGCCCCTCCCCTAACCAGGCCCAGTGGTGCTGGGGGAATAATGCAGTTTGGGGTTCAGTATCAGCACCTTGGGGCGGAGCCATAGCACAGCGAGTAAAGCATTTTGCCTTGTAGGCGACCTACTTGGGTTGGATCTTTGGCATCCCATGGGGTCTCCTGAGTACTGCCAGGAGTGATGTCTGAATACAAAGCAAGGAGAAACCCTGAGCATCACTGGGGTGGCCAAAGCAACAAGCAAAAAAAAAAAAAAAAAGAAAAGAAAAAGAAAAAAGGGATCTCTCTCTGCTTGCCAGAGTGCATTTACCAGTCCTTTGAACTACCTTCTGGCCCTTCTTAGTTTTTAAATTTATTCCTATTAAGTTTATCAAATCAAGAAACCTGATGGATGGGGCCGGAGCAATAGTGCAGTTGCCTTGCAC
>JAJIBD010014963.1:0-20314 GCA_021461705.1 Cryptotis parvus
TCTCAGGGCTCCTTAGCAAATTTCCAGAACATTACTCCAAAGTCCTGACCACTGCTTTCGCATGGTCAGAACCACAGAGGTAGCTGCTGGCTTGGAGGGTCTTCTTGGTTGCTCTCAGCCTCCTCTGAAGTGCAGAGCCATGCCCGCTTCCTAGCAGCCTGCTCTAGTTAAACTCTCGCATTTTATGGGTTTGGGATCATTTGTGTTTCCTGACAGTTTCACCTTGAGGTATGTCAAAGACTCCTGTCCTGCTCCTTCCTTCCTATTGACAGGCTACCGAGTTATTTTCCCCCCAGAAGAATCGTCCTTCCTGCTTTCTCATCAGTGAGACAAGGGCAACCGTTGCTGTACCTTGGTCGACGCGAGTGTGAGAAGGGCATGAGTGTTTGAGGCGAACCGCCTCTCTGCTTGGCATCGGGCCTGGCCAGGTCAGACTCTTCTGTGCACGGGCGCTGTCTTCTTGGCGTGCCTCATCCTTGGCCTCGGACTTCCCGCAGGGCTGGCTGTAAGAACAGCATGAACCACGGGAAGGAAGGGGTGCCGCGACGAAGCCCGGAGCCGCTGCAGTTACTCGCACCAGTATGACAACCGGTGTTCACCTGCAAGGTGAGTCTCCGCAAAGCTGCTTCCTCCCCGCCCCAGCTGATGTGGGCTGTCCACACGCCTCCTTTGGGAAGGCCGACTTGGGCTGCCCTTTCCTGTGGGGCCAGGGGCAATAGTCCCTTTTTTCCCAAGTCCTCATCACTGCATTGTCAGAATGTCCCGCACTAGTCAAAGCAGCTGACATATTATTTGTTGCCTCGGGCTCCTTAGTTTCTCTCCTGAAGCTTAGTCTTCCTTTCCCTGGTGACCTTGTGTGAAAGGGTCGCATATATGAGCTGCATTTATTCCTTTCTAATGCCACATCTGTTTCCAGGAACTCTGTTTTGGTTTCTCTCTCGTCTGATGGGGATCACTGTACTTTCTCAGTATAACTCAGGGCCCCTGTTTAGTATACAATCAAATCATCATTCTTAGAGAAGAAATGAGCTTTCTTTCTAAGGAGATACCTCAACTTAGGTCCATAATCCCACAGCTGATATGGTTTGCAGTGGGGGGGGTGGGTCTGGTTGGGGGGGAGAGCAGAAGAGTTAGCGGGGGTGAACAGAGCAGTGATCAGAGCAGAAGAGTTAGTGAGGTGTACAGAGAACAGCATGTTCTACATTTCAGGCCCATGCAGGAGAGAGGCAAGGGAAGTGAGCGCCGTGCCCAAGACATCTGCTTCCACTGACTCGCCTGGATGGGTCTCGCCAAATACGCCTGGTCGGGGTGAGTTGACTGGCTGAGAGGGTTGGGTGCGTTTGTTTGCCTCCCAGGTTCTGGGCTGGATCACATTTTCTTTGTGCCTTTCTTGCAGGTAGTGTGATTGAATGTCCTAACTGCGGGGTGGCTCTATCGTAGCCGGCAGTACTGGTTTGGGAACCAAGATCCTGTGGATACAGTTGTGCGGACGGAGATTGTGCATGTGTGGCCTGGAGTAAGGACTGTCGCCTTCTTCCTTTCTTATATTAGTTATTTATGGTTTAGGAACTGAGACTTGTTTAGAATTAAGGTTAATGAATGCATTTCAGTATACCGGTTTAGGAAGGTGTGATCAGGAGTCTTTCTAGATGCTTAATTTTATTTTCTGTTCCTGCGCCAGTAGTAGAAATGGGGGCTGGAGAGGTGGTACGGGGTTTAAGGTGCTTGCCTTGCATGTGGCCGGCCCCCCTTCAATCCGCAGCACTGAATGACCCCCTCTTTGTAGAGCTGGGAGAATGCTGTCCCCATGAACCTCTGGGCGTGACCCAGTAACTTGATTTAAAATGCTACTATCAGCAAACAAAACTTCATTTTTTCATTATTACTTTTCTATAGGTTTTTTAAAAAATAATTTGGGGGGGTGGAGTTTGAGCCATATCAGTGATGGTTTACTCCTGCTTCTGCTCCCAGAGGTCACTCCTGACAGTTCTCAGGCAACCATATATGGTGCTGGGGATCAAACCCTGTCGGCCATGTGCAAAGCAAGTGCTCTACCTGCTGTGGTAATGCTCAGCCCCTCTATAAATGTTTTATAGATTTAACTACTTACATGTCATTCATTTGCTTTATTTTCTCTTTTCCTTTTTTCTTTTAAAATTTTTTAATTTAATTTGGTTTTGGACCATACCTAGTGGTGCTCAGGCATACTCCGTAGGGGCTTGGGGACCCTGTGGTGCCGGGAATTAATCCAGATTGGCTGCTTGCAAGGCAAATACCCTACTGTACTATCTCTGGTCCTTATTCGTGTTTTCTTTTTTCTTTTTTTCTTTTCTTTTTTTATATTTTTGCTTTTTGGGTCACACCCGGCAATGCTCAGGGGTTTCTCCTGGGTCTGCACTCAGGAATTACTCCTGGCGGTGCTCGGGGACCATATGGGATGCCGGGATTGAACCCGGGCCGGCATGGGCCGGCTGCGTGCAAGGCAAACGCCCTACCCACTGGGCTGTCGCCTCCGCCTCCCTCTTTTTTTTATTTTTGATGTCACATTTCGCCTGTTTTTTGTTTTGTTTTGTTTCGGTGAGGTGGAGGTGCAGGGGAGATTCACAAATTCACAAGCAATGCTCAGGCGGCCTGGGGACTTTCTTTTTCCTTTGACTTTTTGGGTTATACCCAGTGATGCTCAGGTTACTCCTGGCTCTGCACTCAGGCATTGCTCCTGGTGGTGCTGGGGGACCATATGGGGTGCCGGGGATCGAACAGGTCAGTCCACGGAAGGCAAACACCTTCCCGCTGTGCTATTGCTCTGACCACTCTTCTTTTCTTTTTCTCCTCTTCTTTTTTCTTTCTTCCCTTTTTCTTTTATTTTTTCTTTTCTTTTTGGGTCACAACCGGCAGTGCTTAGGGTTACTCCTGGCTTTTCGCTCAGGAATTACTCCCTGGCGGTGCTCTGGGACCATATGGGATGCCGGGGATAGAACCCGAGTCGGCCGCTGTATTACTGCTTCGCCCCCATCTTTCTTCCCTTTTTTCTTTTCTTTTTTTGGGCAACACCCCTGCAGTGCTCAGGGCTTACTCCTGACTCGTGCTCAGGAATCACTTCTGGCATTCTCTGGAGACCATGTGTGCTGGCCATTGAGCTTAGGTTGCCGTATGCAAAGCCAAAATTTTAGCCTCCTGCACCCCCTGAGACTCTCATGTGATTCTCCTTTGGACTCCCATGAGTCCACATTTCCGCTTTCTACATTGCTTCTGCTTCCTATGATTGGTTCGTGGTCACTGTATGATTCTGGGAATGCCGTAGTCTCCCCATTCCCTGCATTTTGAGTCTTCATGCTGCTAATGACTTTGTTACTATTAAAGAAAATGTTGTAGTGACTGTCTTCATCTAAGAAAACTGAAGTTGTAAAAAAGGCTAAGTGGTATATGCTTAGGGATTGATAAATGCAAAGATAAAAAATAATTTCATTTGCAAGATGAAAAAATAATGAAAAATGGTGAAACAAAATGAAAATTGTTCTTAGAGTTAAATATGTAAACAGATAACGCAAAATGCACATGTGAAAATAGAATTCTTAGAGATATGCAAGTAATAGAGGATATAAGGAAGGACTCCTAACCCAGTCCGGGGGTACTTCCTGGAGGAGGGCTCCTTCTTTACATAGATATATGTCCTAGATGGTAAATATTGTTATTATATTATTATTGTTATTGTTGTTGTTTTATTATTATTATCATATTTGGTGTTGGGGCCACACCTGGCAGTGCTCAGGACTTATTCCTGGCTCTGCTTTCAGGGATCACACCTGGCAGGCTTGGGGGATCTTATGGGGTGCCGAGGACTGAACCTCGGTTGCCTACACACAAGGCAAGCACCCTACTCTCACTCTGGCCCTGCCCAGCACTTCTCGCTATGGACAGAGTCCTGAATCGAGTGGCTCTACACCAAGTGTGTGGTCACCTGCAGGAGAATAAATCAGTGATGACTGGTGGGCTACTGTACTGCCTAGAAGCCAGAGGCTTCCTGGTCTGCTTCCATTATTCTGTGCGGGAGCAGGTTTGAGGTCCTGGGTTGGCCCAGGAAGCCTGCAGCTCACCTGGGCCCCCCCTCCTCTCCTTTCACCGCCTTTACCCCGGGGTGTGATGGCGCCTGTGTTTCCCTTTCAGACAGACGCCTTCCTGAAGGACAACAACAATGCTGCCCAGCGCCTCTTAGACGGGATGAACTTCATGGCTCAGTCAGTGTCTGAACTTAGCCTTGGGCCCACCAAAGCTGTGACGTCCTGGCTGACTGATCAGATCGCCCCCGCCTACTGGAGGCCCAACTCCCAGATCCTGGTATGGGGCGGTGCCACGCCCCTTCACCCGGGCCTGGCCTCTCTGCTTGTGCCCTTATCCTGTGCTAAGCTGGTTCTCTGAGGAGACACAGACCTTGGCCCCCAGTGCAGTTTAATTCCCAGGGTGGGAGCCATTGAGGAAGTCACTTAGGCCCCTCACTCAGCCATTTCTGTGTAGCTCTGCACATGCTTCCTGTGCTGTAGATTTTGGTCTCCCTTGCTTGCAAGGACCACACTACGCAGATGTCTGGTGCCAGAGATAGAGAACGTGAAGGAAAAGTTGGGGTGCTGCCAGGTCGCTTGGGCCATCCTTAGCTTGTACACAGGTTCCTCGGTGCCAGAGAGAGCACCCAGCTTTGGTCCACACGCTTTGTGTCAGGCCATGAGCTTCTTGCCTACTTCCCAGAGGCTCCTTTTGGGAAGTGGCGATATAAAAGTGAATTCTCATGGTTCTTCTGGCTGCAGTTAGCACAGTCCTTCCTGGGAGCCCTGGGACTCAGCCCCAGAGACTTGAGGTGCCTTTTTGGGCACTTGGAAGAAAATGGTAGCCCTTCTTCGCTGCCCTAGCCCGGGTCTTGTTGACTTGTTCCATTGAGCGGACACCAATGGTACCTGCTTGTTTGTTTTGGCCTTGGAACAGAGCTGCAGCAAGTGTGCTACGTCCCTTTAAAGACAATGACACCAAGCATCACTGCCGGGCGTGGGGAGGGCTTCTGTGACAGCTGCTCCTCCAAGACCCGGCCAGTGCCTGAGCGGGGCTGGGGCCCCTGCACCGCAGCGGGTGTGCGACAACTGCTACGAAGCCAGGAGCATCCAGTTAGGGTAACCTGGGGCCCGCGAGTCCCAGGGGTGGAGGGAGGCATCTCTCTCCCTTGGCCCTGGGTGCTGGAAACTGGACTCCCCTGTGTCCCAACCCCGGGTGTCAGCCGGCCCTGTCATCTCCTCAGCTCTTCCATAGCAGAGACCCCTGGGGTTCTAATGCCCAGCAGGCAGGGGCCTGTGCTCTTTCGATCAGAGAGGGTTTAGACTGAGTCTTTTCCCTGGAAAAAGTTCTAGGTCTGAGCACCGTTTTGGATTGCTGTATTTAAAAAAAAAGTGTGAATTGGAACCAGGGCGATAGCTCAGTGGGCTGAGCGCATGCTTTGCCTGAAGACAGCCCAGGACTGATGACTGGCTCCACCTAGGGTCCCTCCAAGCACCACCAGATTGATCCCCAGCTCTGTGCTAGGGACAGTCTCTGAGCACCACTAGGCGTGGCCCCCAAACAAACGGGTAGCAATGTTTTTTCCCAGAGGGCCTCCTCCTGTGTACTAGTCAGGCCTGTAGGTGCTTGGAAGCCTCCAGGGCTTCAGCTGGTGGTGCTGGGAGGGCCAGAGTCGGACCCAGCCTCACATGTGCTGGGGATGTGCTCTGCCACTTTAAAGGGGGAGGGGAGGGGCCAGAGCTACAGTGTGTAGCGCACTTGCCGTGCATGCAGCCGATCTGGGTTGCTCTCCAGTACCTGAGACCTGAGCCAGGAGTAAGCCCTGAGCACTGTCAGGTGTGGGCCTCCTCCCCGTAAAAAAAAAATAATAATAATAATAAGAGGCAGGGCAGGCAGAAATTGCAGTTCCCAGTGGTGGAAAGTCAAAACTAGCCGATGTCACCATAGGCTGACCATGCCCACAGTTCACAACCCTGTGGTCATGCAGCTCCCATCCGGGCCCCTGGGAGGGTGACCCACCTGTACCTTTTGTTGCCTCCCAGAGGGTGAGAGGTGACGACTGCCTTTCCATCCCTGTCCACAGATGTGACGGAGGCACAGGCTGACGATGAAGGTGGGACCCTGATTGCACGGAAGGTGGGCGAGGCTGTACAGAACACTCTGGGAGCCGTGGTGACCGCCATCGACATACCACTAGGTAGGCCTGGCCGTGCTGCTCGCGGGACACTCGCGGGGACAGCGTGTGTGGGCTGAGGAGCCGGGCAGCGCCCTGGGTGCTCAGTGGCTGTGCTGGCGCCTGCCGCGTGCTGCAGGGGGCTCGTGTTGTCCCTGGAGCCAGTCCCCTTCTGCCGTCTCTTGCCCACCTGGGAAGTCGCAGAGCCAGTGCCATTTTATCACGTCTGCCCACTGTGAGTCAGAGGGTCATTCTGCACAGAGCATCAGGCCTGGAGTTAGGGCCCAGTGTTCCAGTGTGGCAGTGGCGCTGCTCACTGAGAGGCCCAGCTGCTGTGCCTCCACAGGGCTGCCACCGTGCGGGCTGGGTTCAGTCACGGCCACGCTGTGTCCCTGTGTCCTTTGTGTGCCCCAGCCTCTCACCCTGTGGCTTCTCCAGTGGCTCCAAGAGGCTGGAGTTTGTGTAAGCAGTCACAGGGAGGTACACAGTGCTGGGCTGACCACTGTGACTGGTGTTTTGGCTCTTAGCTACTCCTCTCTCCAGAAGTGAAGGATTCTTGTGTCCAGGATGGCAGGGGGAGCGCTTGCCCAGGGCAGATTGGTCCTGTTGTAGGGAAGAGACTCAGGCTGCCCAGGCCGGGTGTCATGAAACCTGCTGAGCTCAGAGATCTTCGTTGTGGCTCCCCAGATGCACTTTGGGCTCAGGGGACGAGCGGGCGGATTTGTCTGAGCTTGAAGTTCGGTCGTGTCTGCCCTTGGGTACTGGGAGTGGCAGTGCTGCCTGGGCAGAACCTGCCAGCAGAGATCCCCAGGTGCCGCCTTGCGAGCCTCCCCAAGGTGTGGGGCCTGGGCCGTGTGTGGGACGCGTTACTTCTTGTACTCCCGTCCTGCTCTTGAAGCTTGGGTGGTTCCGTGAGTAAGGCAGAGCCCGGGCTCTCACTTGCCCCCTTCCTGCAGCTGCTGCTTCCCAATTCCCGCCCAGGGGCGCTGAACCGTCTAACCGAGACGTTTCTCTCTCCAGTCTGGATTGCTCCTTGGGCCCAGCGGCTCTCGGGCCGCCCAGAGAGCTCTGAGGAGGCACAGAGACCCAGGGTGGGGGGGCTGGGGTGAAGGGCAGGTGCTTCTCCGAACTCCGCAGATAGCCCCTGGGTGGGCAGTGTTGCCCGCCGCCTGCCCACCGTGCCTCCTCTCGCCTCAGGTCTGGTGAAGGACGCGGCCCGACCGGCCTACTGGGTGCCCGACCACGAGATGCTGCACTGCCACAACTGCCGCAAAGGAGTTCAGCGTCAAGCTCTCAAGCACCACTGCCGGGCCTGCGGACAGGGCTTCTGTGACGAGTGCCTCCCACGACCGCCGGGCCGTCCTCGCGAGGCTGGGACCATCCTGTCCGAGTCTGCTTTAACTGCAATAAAAGCCCGGTGACCTTTAACCCAGCTCCCCTCTTGGAGTCCTTCACAATTCCTTAGGTTCTCAGGGTTAGAAACAAATCTCATGGAGGTTAGGCCCTCCACCCCTATCGTGTATCCTCTCCACGCATCTTGCGGTCACTTTTCCTCGGTGGGAGGGAGCGGGGGGTAGGGGGCACATGTCCAGCCAGGGGGGAGCCTGGTGGCAGGCGCCAAAGCATACGGCCCTCTTGCCAAGGGGAAGGAGCCTGAATCCGTTGCGCTTATGTTAACAGCAAATAATAAACATATATGGCCGCATCCCACCCATTCATACCTATGGAAAGGAACTTGGTGTGGTTTCAGGGGGCTGCTGGCTGTGAGGACAGGCCAGGCTCTCCCCAGTGCAGGGACGAGCAGGTGGCAGTAGGCGCCCCCCCCATCCCACCATCCCCCCACCTGTCCCCTTCAGCCCCCAACCCCAGCCAGCTCCAAAGCCACCGCGGTGACAGTCCCCCTTCGGCTGCTCCCTCGGAAGTGTCTTGCCTTGCATTTCCCTTTCTCCCCTGATCCTGCCTCCTGGCAGCCCGGGCCCATAAGCTCCCAGGGACTTGGGCTCAGCGCAGCCTGTGGGCCAGGCGCTGGGGCGGGTCGAATCCTGATTCCCAGCCCAAGTCTGTGCGAGACCACCCAGCTTAGCGTGCAGGTCACCGGCATGGGTGGAGGGCGGGTCACAGGGTCCTTGACCCTGAGCCATGCGGGTGCAGGTGACAGGGATGTTCCTGGAACCTGAGGTGAGGCCCAGAAGGCAACACGGGGCCTGGCCAGCCCTTTCCTGCTTGCTGACGTCTGTCCATGCGCCCACCCGCCTCTCCTAAAGGCTGTGCCCCCGACTCCCGATACGGAGCACCCGCTTCTCCCCTGCTCTGGCACCCCCAGAGCCCACCATCTGCTTCTGAGTGTTGCACTAGGGTTTTTATTGCTTCTTTTTAAAGTGTCTTAATTCCTTGTCCCCAGACACACGCCCCCTGCAGCGGTTGAGGGGTGATCATGAGAAATCTTCCAGGGAAACAGAGCACAGAACGGACTAGTTGTTTTTTAAAGTCTATATGAATAATTCAGCAGATCACTAAGAACAAATTCTCTCTCCTGTCCTCGCAAGAGAAGCCACATGAACTTTGTTTTGCACCAAGAGCTTGGACCTCCGTCTGTCACGACTGGAAAGAGACTGTTGCTGAGCGCCTGGCCTCGGGGACCACATCCCTGGGGGCCCCTCAGCACAGGAGTCAAGGCGACCCTCATTCTGGACTGAACTGGTGGGCGGGCAGGGCTTTGTGGGGGGGTCGTGGCCGTGGCGGTCTTCCCTGGGTGTCCGTGTGACGGAGCTCGGGGACGTGTCTGTCCTTCTCAGACCTGCTCCCTTCCTGCCCCCCTCCGTGGCCCCATGACTGAGGCCCCCTAGAACCATGTATTATCAAATTCGCCATTATAAAGGAATCTTCCTGTGAATGCAGATGCTGCTGGCTCCTTCCTTTGGCTCCGCCAGGAAGTCCTGTGTCCTCTTCTCTGCGGCCGATGAGACGGTAGCTGGTGGCTTATGGGGCAGATGCCTCCTGGGAGGCCTATTTCTAGGGTATTAAGAGCTTGTATCATTGGAGATCTCTGTTTATTCCTCTAAGAATTTATTTATTTATTTATTTTTTTTTGCTCCTGGGTCACACCCGGCGATGCTCAGGGGTCACTCCTGGCTCTGCACTCCAGGAACCACTCCTGGCAGTGCTCGGGGACCATATGGGATGCCGGGGACCGAACCCGGCCGGCATGGGCCGGCCGCGTGCAAGGCAAACGCCCTACCGCTGGGCTATCGCCCCGGCCCTCCTCTAAGAATTTAATGCATCATAAGGGTTTTGCTGTCATAAGAGCTGCCATGGGGCCGGAGCCATAACACAGCAGGAAGGGCATTTGCCTTGCATGCAGCTGACCCAGGTTCGATCCCCGCATCCCATAAGGTCCCTTTGAGCACTACCAGGAGTGATTCCTGAGCACAAAGCCAGGAGTAACCTGGCATGGCTGGGTGTATCCCAAAGAGGGAAAAAATAAAAGCTGCATGGTTGGGCTGAGGGTCTGCATGGGCTGAAGCAGGAATGCCCTGTCGGGTCTGAGGTGCAGAGATGAGACTCCAGGAACACGATGTATATCCATTAATATTTTTAATGATCACCAGCCGGAGGGGCAGCCTTTCTCATTTTGGCAGCTGACTGACCACCTCCACAAGGACCCCAACTCTCTTATCCCATCTCAAAAGGGTAATACAGCTTAGAGTTTGCATGGTTTACATTACAAAGACATTTCACATTCTTTGCATAGGATTTAGGAATAATAGGAAGGAGACAACCAGGAACCAAAAACCTGCAGGGGGTGCTATCTAGGCAAGATGAGATGAACAAAAGAGCCCAGTACAGTTGCTAATGCAGCCTTCCGGACTAGCCCATGATGGCAAGGTCATGTCAGACAGAAGAACAAGAAAAACCTGTTTTCTGCCTAACTTTAAGCATTAGACTCCATCTTGGGCTAGTTAGACTCCATCTTGGGCTAGTTATAGCCAAAAAGGAAATGTGCAGAGAAATGACCTAGGATTGTCTGTCTGTATAACTGCAGCTTAACAGTCTCACTAGGGAATTCTACATACTAACTATTGGGAGACAGTCTGCCAGAAGACCCTGTGTATCAGTTAACAGGCAGTATCCATCAGACCTTCCTTCGCATATCCTTAGATCTACCTTCTGCCAACAATGGGCCCAGGAACCTGGCAGTAGGGATGGGTTCCCTGAGGCTGCTGGAGCTTGCACAGTTAATGGGCTTCAGGCAGGCCCCCTGACTACAGGTGTTTTATCTTCACTCCCCAGAACTTCCCAATAGCGGGTGTGGATCCAGAGTGTGGTTGGGCTGAGGGTCTGTGAAGGAACTCAGCAAGCTGGGGCAGGCACCATGTGAGTGAGGTGCCCATATAAGTTGGGGCCGCACAGCAGTAAAGTTGCTCAGCCCCCGTGTCTGGCTTCTCTGGCAAAGGTGTCCCAGGCCGCGGGCACCCTCGCATTGGAGCAGAGACGAGACGCGGGCACCCTCGCATTGGAGCAGAGACGAGACGCTCTGGCGCTCCATAGCAATGTCGGCCAACAGTCTCTTCCTTCCCCTGCCTGCCCGTCTCCTGGGTCCATGTCTCCTTCCGCCACTGGTCTCTGCCCACCAACTTGCCTCCTGTTCTGTCCCTTCTGCCCTCTCCGAGGGTGACTAGGGCAGGGTGACCGGTTGATGAGAAGTGAAAGGTTTGGCCGTGGGTCAGGCTGTTGTTTCCCAGATATGGCGCATGCCTGGGCAATACTCTGGTCATGTAGAAAGGGTGCAAAAGCGCAGTGCCCTTCCTTACACCGCCAGGCCATCAGAGGAATGGAAGATGGCCGGTGATGAGTCATAGGGCTGGGGAAGCAGAGACCTCTCCTGAAGCCCATTGCTGGCATCACACACACTGACGTTCTCAAGTGGATCCCATTCTGCACCTAGGTGCACACCAGGATCTCCCGGTGCCTCTCCCCACCAGGCACAGCCGATTGGCCCCTGTTCGGGTCCGACTCGGTTTGAAACACACATAGAGACGCTCACTTTGGGACCTGCTGAACCGAGTAGGGGTGTCAGTGGGAAGCTAAGCGTTCTCTGGTGAGAGCTGATGGGATCTCACACATTCCTGCTCTCGAGAACTCAGGAACTGGAAGAGGAGTGACACGGAAGTGTCTGCCCTCGGACACCATGTATGCCAGGGGCGTCAGAAGCTGCAGGGATTCCTGTTGCAAGTGTGGAAGGTGGTGGGTGGGGTGGAAGCCGCTGCTGACCCTGGCGGAGCAGCCTCCTCCGTCCACCACCGCAGCCACCTCCAGCCTCCCCTGCCTGCACAGGTTGTAAATGACAAAGGACAACAGTCTTGCTTCTTACTACAAACAGAAACTGACAGTGATTAAGCAAGCTGGATTACCTTATAACCAAAAAGCTAAGCTTCTGTTAAAAATGAAGTGGTTTGGGGCGGAGATGGTACGAAAGGTACGATGATTGCTCTGTGCATGGCCGGCCTGGGTTGGATTCCCAGCACTGCATATAGTCTCCGAGCGTTGCTACCAGTGAGCCCTGAGCAGAGCCAGGAGTAAGCCCTGAGCACCTCAATTTTGTAATCATATTTGTCTTTTCAGTTCCAGAACTACTATCATGGTGTGGAAATTGAATCCACTTGGCGGCCTGTAACTGTTATAATCAATAACCAGTACGCTTCCCAAGCATCTCATTATTTGTAAGGACATAAATCAAGCCTTCACAGAACTCTAGCAAAGGTTTTATCAGCAAAATGCTGAACTTGTCAGCTGAGATGAACCCCCTTTTTTTTTTTTTTCTGCGTCACAGCCTGCGATGCTCAGGGGTTACTCCTGACTCAGCACTCAGGAATTACTCCTGGCGGTGCTTGGGGGACCAGGAGGATACCAGGGATGGAACCCAGGCCCACTTCATGCAAGGCAAATGCCCTACCCACTGTATTATCACTGTAGCCCAAAGATGAACCGTTTTCCATACAAGCTAGCCAGTTGTTTTCAACTGCTGGGCCTCAGACAGACCCTTTACAGGCTTACAAAGGTCAAAAACCACTGGTCTACCAGAGTGGTTATTAACTCCCTGAGCCGTCCTCAGAGGTGGTAGGTTACGTCAGTGTCTGCTGACCAGAGATGGCTGTTTAAATAAAAGCTTTGGAAATAGCCCCATCTCCCATTTTTCTTCAGCCTAAGGGAAATCTAAAATGATTCTTTGACTTCCCTGCCTGTTGGGTGACACGCCCTGCTTTAAGGTCCAGCTACACTTAGCTTGTAGCCCCTCCCAGCTCAGCTAGGGAGACATTGAATCAGCTCTGGCATTTGTGAAGCCAAAAGGTCCACCTGAAGTGCTGCATTTCAATAGAGTTGTTTACCTGCCTTCATCTCCAGATAGCCCAGCCCATCATGGGCTGGGCTGGGAAGTTTTGGCGGGTTTCTATCTATAAAATAAGCTGGGAGAAAGGAGAAAGCGTTTTTGCCATTTTGGCTTCCCCTAGGCTTTCTGCCTCACCTCTGTCCTCTCCATTCTCTGTTGGGCTTAACACATAGTGGCAGCCATCTTGGCCTACACGTGGCCGGGCCCAGCCAGGAACCCAGAGTCCGGGGTTTTTCCTGTTCTTGGATTGTATATCAGAACCTGTGATAGTTAAGTCTTTTAAAACTGCGCCGGATTTCTGAGTTTCATCCATTCCCCCACCAGCATCGGAGGTAGAAGGAAACTCATTTCCTGGTATTGTTGGAGACCCCGGCAGCTCCCTGACATGACTATCAAGAAACTTGTCCCCTGGCACAGCTGGGAGAAAGGAGTCCAGAAGGTACAGGACACATAGGTCGGGATTTGGCTGCTTCTGAGTGGTCAATGGGCCGAGTCCTACTGGGGAGGACTGAATGTTGGGACTTGAAGGACCTTTCCAGCAACAGACTCACTCCCAGAACTGCTCAAAACTCTGAGAGACACTGTGCCATTACTGAGATTATTTTTTGCTTTCTGGGTCACAACCTGTGATGCTCAGGGGCTACTTCTGGTGGTGCTGAGGGACCACATGGGATGCTGGGGATCAAACCCAGGTCAGCCATAGCAGGGCAAATGCCCCTTACCATGCCGATTCTGAATGGCAGATCTTGCCCTGGTGAGCCTGCCTGCTGTGACTACCTCCGGGGGGGTGAGGGGTCATGACCTTAGCCTGGGGAATGTTCGGGTCAGGGCTCTGCATTCAGGGCCGGAGCGACAGCATGGAGGTAGGGTGTTTGCCTTGCACACAGCTGACCTGGGTTGGATCCCCAGCATCCTCTGTGGTCCCCCAAGAACGGCCAGGAGTAATTTCTGAGCGAAGAGCCAGGAGTAACCCGAGCATTGCCAAGTATGACCCAAAAAAAAAAAAAAAAGCCCGCATCAAGTGGGCTTGCTTGTGCTCTAGGCCAGGCTCATCTAGCTGGGGACACCTGTTCTCTTAAGCAGTGACCCTGGGACCTGTGTACAGGTCAGAGGCCGGGTGCACTTACAGGGACTGTCTGAAAAGACACATGAGAATTTTTTTTTGCTTTTTTTGGGTCACACCCGGCAATGCTCAGGGGTTTCTCCTGGCTCTGCACTCAGGAATTACTCCTGGCAGTGCCTCGGGGACCATATGGGATGCCGGGATCGAACCCAGGCTGGCATCGGGCCGCGCTGCAAGGCCAACGCCCTACCCGCTGTGCTATCGCCCGCCCCGAGACACATGAGAATTTTGGCAACCAGCAAGGTGTTTATCCATCCAAGTGGACTGCAGAAAAACTCATTTGCCTACAACTATCACGTCATGAGGAACATGTGTTTCTACCTGCCCAAGTCAAGCACTAGCTGTGACACTTAGGTATCATTAGCGACTGGAGTGGCTTGAAGAAAAGTATGACCTGAGTTTCCAGCTCTATTATGAGGCAAGTTGCTTAATATTTGTGGGCCTGGTCTTCCCTGGGTGAGACAGTGCAAGCCATTGCTCTATTACCCGCCTGCCTTTTAGGATCAAGTAGGACAGGTTTCACCATTTATGGCTCTACATAAAATCTAAGAGATGCTGAAACTACTGTTAGAGGGTCAGAGCAATAGTATAGCGGGTAGGGCGCTGTTTTCCATGTTGCTGACTCGAGTTCAATCCCACATCCCATATAATTCCCCAGACACTGTCAGGAATGATTCTGAGTGCAGAGCCAGGAGTAACTCCTGAGCATCACTGGGCGTAGCCCTAAAACCAGGGGTAAAGAATATTAGTGAAAACACTGTTCAACCCTGTAGCTCATCAGACGACAATCTGACAGTCCCACCCTGTGTCTCTGATTTGGTTCTCTGTGCCTTAAGCTGCATTAGGACTCTGGCAGGAAAGAGACACTCAAAGGGGTAACTGAAGAATCAAGGTCCCACGGGCTAGTGAAGGGACAAAGGGAGAGAAGTTACCGAACCCAGAGAGAGGTGGGCCTGGGGTGGAGGAATACAACCACAGGCTGAGACCAGCTGAGTGGGGCCAGGTAGCCCACATCACTCCCCGACTGGCTAGCAGGTTCCCAGGGCACAGCCCACGGAGTGCAGAGGTCAGGGAGGGGCGGGCACAGAGGCTCCTTGACCCACCGCAGCTGGCCTCGTCTCCAGGCCTCCTCACTCTCCGTACTAGGGGCCCCTCAGCAACATGCTCTCAGAAAACAGCTGGACGGGCGGGAGCAGGGATGGGGAGCAGCCATGGAACACGCTTCAGTCACCAGCACAGACCACACCATGGTTCTCTTTAGTTTATTGGCAGAGTGGACGGCGCTACAGCACTCTTGGATAAAGGTCCAATTGGGGCTCCCAGAGCCCCCAAAGCTCAGTCTTGCCCCTCTGAGACAAGGCTCTGGAATAGAACAGTCAAGTCACGTGACAGGATGCGCCTGATGTTCTGGAAGGTGCTTCCTGTCTCAGCACATATGGAGACAGCTCTCCTCCCAGTGCTCAGCACCCGCAACGCAAGGAGAGACCCACAGCGCTGGTGCTGCTGGTTCATGGGGAGGGTCCCAGCTCCAGCCTGAAGCCTTCCCTTCCGCTGGCGTTCGCCCCTGCCTCTTCTCTCTTCACTGGCTCCCTCAGGCCCAGGGTCTGTCTGCCAGAGGCCCAGAGGCGGCCGGCCCTGAAGCAGACTCTCATGCTGTCACTGTAGTGTTCGGGTCCCACACCTCTCTGTGTGATAGCTATGTCCAGGAATGACACTGCCAACACTGGGGGTGCTTGGGCAGGGCACTGAGCGTCACATGTACCAGGCACGTGCGGCTGCCATCTGAACCACACCCCTGGCCAAAGGGCTTTTGGTAGAACCAAGAACTTAGTTACTGCCATTTCTCAGTTCTTAGAAAAGTGGTTTTTGTGTGTGTGTGTGTGTGTGTGTGTGTGTGTGTGTGTGTGTAGGATAAGAGAAAGAGTATGTGACAATTCTAAGGAATTGAACAAAACAAGGAACTAGCGACAGGCATCTTTCATGAAAAGGCCTGTTCACTCTTAAGAACCCACAGCTTTACCGGGTGTTTTCACATGTCCAGAAGCAAAAGCTGGACGGACGGGAGCGGGTACGGAAAGCAGCCATGGAACACGCTGCAGGTGGCTGGAGGCAGAAGGACAGCCAAAAGGCCGTCCTGAAGTTCAGGACAGCCACTATTTCCCTATGGCCTCAAGCCACACATGCTACCTCCTCCCAGGATGCATCCCCCAAAACGTCCAGAGCACACCTGTGTTACATGTGTGAGCCCGAGGCAGGATCCTGTGTGGCCACCTGCCCCATCCCCCACCACTCAGCTGTAAGAAAAATAATAAAGGTCCTGCTGGACAGCCATGAGCAGCCCTGGCACTCCCTGGGTGCCCCCGAGGTGAGACGAGAAGGCCACGCTGGGGATGTCAGCCTTGGAGGTGGGGTGTGGGAGGGATGGTTCTCAGCAGCTTGCCGTCCTGCAGGCTCCAGAACCTCGTGTAGCAGTCCTGGCCCACTAGGAGAGAGCAGAGGGTTGCGGTGGGCACGTGAGGGACATGCTGGCTGGGGGCCCACCGTGCCAGGACTCCTGAGAGCAGTGGGGCTCCACCCGACCCGTTGGCTTCACAGACTAGGAGTTGCGCCCAGAGGCTCAAAGGGGCCCTGGAGCTGAAACGAGCCGTGGTGTTCACCGTGACAGGGTGCCGGGTGCCGGGACCCCTGGTGTTGAGAGGAAGCGCGGGCGGGGTGGGGGTGGTGCTGGAGCAGCAGAGACACAGCAGGGAAGGCGTTGGCCTTGCACGTGGCTGAGGTGGTTTGATCCCCGGCACTGCATATGGTCCCCTGAGCATCGCCAGGTGTCACCCCAAACCCAAACCCAAGAGACAGCACAGCTCCGGGCTCAGAGGGGACATGCAGCCGATTTCCTTGTGATGAACGGTTCCTGGGACATGGTCTGACCTTCCTCGGGGCCAAAACCAGGCGGCAGCTCCCCCAGTGCTGCTCTTTCAGGCCCCAAAGCCGTTTTGACTAATGGATCCCAGCAGCTCTGGGGAGGGATGGCAGCTTGGCCATGGATAGGAGCCCCGCGAGGTGCGGCAGGCTGTGCTGCAAGGCTGCTCCCGAGCCAGGTCAGGCGGGGTGTTAGCAGGGCAGAGACCAAACGGACGCTGGGCCGGGAGGGCACTGACCCCAACCCAGCTTCAGGCAGTTTCCTAGCCGGGCCTACGTCCCACTCTCCGGCCTGTGTGGGAAGTCGTTAAGAGGGTCCGGGGCGCAGGTCCCGCCCCGCCTACCTGCCACCACGAGCCCCCTCCTCCTCGTGCACGTGCAGGGGCAGGCAGGCATACTCGTTCACGTGCCCCTCACTGCCGCAGACACTTGCTGGTCCTCAGGTCCCAGAGCTTGATCTGGGAGGAAGGGGCAGGGGGTTGATTTTACAGAGGGCAGCCAGCACGCCCGACGCCAGCCCAGGCGGCTGAGAGGTGGTGTCCAGGGTCCTCTTCTGCTCATGAAAACCTGGGTTCCAAACTCACAGCCCTACAGCCCAGCAAAAGCATCCGAAAGTGTCTAGAGCCTGAGTGACAGTACGGCAGGCAGAGTGCTGACCCGCATGTGCCCAACCCCACACACTGCCGGGAGTGATCCCTGAGCGCAGCAGGACCAGGAGTAAGCCCTGAGTAACGTCAGGTGCGGTCCCAAAACAAAATCAAAAACAAACTGAAAAGACAAAGTCTGTCAGCCACACCAGGCTCCCACCGGATGGCCTGTCTGGTCCCCTGGCGGCCTCTGCCCTCCCAGCGTCTCCCACCTGGCGGACCCCAGCTGTCAGCTGTGTGGCTCTAGGAGGCCAGTGCACCCCTCACCTTTCCGCCATGTCGGATGCCATCAGGTACTGCTCATCCTGGAAGATGTACACCGACGTCACTGCCACGCTGTGGAAAAGGCGGGTGGCCTTCCAGCCTCTGCCCTGGTTTCGAGCACGCAGATCGATGGCAAAAATCTCCCGGAACGACAGCCATTGAACAGCAAAGGAGCCTGTGGAATGAGGGAGGGCTCAACACCCCTTCTCAGGCTGTGGGGGGGCTCCCCCAGAACACAAACTGGCCTCATCTCCTGCCCCCAACCCTGCTGGGTGCAGAGCTAGAAGAGTGGCCTAGAAAGGGTGAAGAACCCGAAGTCCTGTGACCTCCAGTGGGGGGTCCCTGGTCAGCCCCCTCGGCCCACTGAGGGCATTGGGGTGAAGCTGGGGTGACGGCACGGTAGGAGAGCCAGGTAAGAAAGAGGGTTTCAAAAAGAGTAAGGGGCCGGAGTGATAGCACAGCAGGTTAGGTGTTTGCCTTGCAAGCGGCCGACCTGGGTTCGATTTCCGGCATCCCATATGGTCCCCCCGAGCGCCGACGGGAGTAAGTCCTGAGTGTAGAGCCAGGAGTAACCCCTGAGCATTGCCTGCTGTGACCCAAAAAAAAAAAAAAAAAAAAAAAAAAAAAAAAGAAAGAGAGTAAGAACCTCTGCTCACAGCCCCACACAGGGCATAGGCTTCACTTTAAAGAAAGAGGTTGCCCCGAGTGATAGTCCAGTGGGTAGGGTGCTTGCCTTGCATGCAGCCGGCCCATGCCAGCCTGGGTTCGATCCTCGGCATCCCATATGGTCCCCCGAGCACCGCCAGGAGTAACTCTTGAGTGCAGAGCCAGGAGTAACCCCTGAGCATCGCCGGTGTGACCCAAAAAAAAAAAAAAAAAAAAAGAAAGAAAGAGGTTGTGGGGCCGGAGCGATAGCCGGGAGGGAGGGCGTTTGCCTTGCTCACAGCTGACCCAGGTTCAATCCCCATTATCCCATATGGTTCCCAAGATTGCCAGGAGTAATTCCTGAGTGCAGAGCTAGGAGTAACCAGTGAGCTGGGTGTGAACCAAAAAAAAAGACAAATAAAGGGCCAGAGCAATAGCACAGCAGGTAGGGCGCTTGCCTTGCATGTGGCCGACCCGGTTCAATCCTCGGCATCATGTATGGTCCCCTGAGCACCGCCAGGAGTAATTCCTGAGCAAAGAGCCAGGAGTAACCGCTAAGCATTGCTGGATGTGACCCAGAAAGAAAAAAAAGACAAAAAAAAAAAAAAAAAAAAAAAAAAAAGAAAAGCTGCAGCCGAGAATACTGCTTGCCCTTCGTGTGGTTGACCCATTTGATACCCGAATCCCATATGGTGCCCCGAGCCTGTCAGGAGTCATCCCCGAGCAGAGCCAGGAGGAAGCCCTGAGCATCACCGAGTGTGGCCCCCAAGACCAAAAGATAAATGAAAATAGAAATAAAGATGTCATGTATTCCTGTATGGGCATGACCACGACTCACGGAGGCCTTATAATGTATGAGATATACAACTTGAAAGCTGAAATGAAAAAAAGGCTGTCTGAGGCTCAAACAGTGGTTGCGTGAAGATTTGAAATAATTGTCCGTAGTTGCAATGGTGGTGGGTTTGGGATTGAGTACTGAATATTTGTAAGAAATTAACATGAGTATCTTTGTTAAAAAACTGAGTAGAAGCCAGCCCACTACGTTGAAAAACTTCAATAAGCAATAACACAGATGATCCAATTTGCAAGTAACAACCCAGAAAAAAAGGTCATGACTATATAATCAGTGTCTGCTAGGGGAGCAGGCATGGAGATGGAGGGTGGGTGGGAAAAGAAGGTCTTTGGGGACACTAAGGCACATTGGTGGTGGGACTGGTGTTGGAATATTGAAACAACTGTACTGTGAATAGCTTGTAAATTAAATAAAGTTCTTTTATATTTTTATATTTTATTATATTTTTTTTTCTTTTTTTTTGGGGGGTCACACCCCGCAATGCTCAGGAGTTTCTCCTGGCTCTGCACTCAGGAATTACTCCTGGCTGGGGCTGGAGTGATAGCCCAGCGGGTAGGGCGTTTTTGCACGTGGCGGCCTGCCGGCCCGGGTTTTATCCCCGGTGTCCCATATGGTCCTCCGAGCACCGCCAGGAGTAATTCCTGAGTGCAGAGCCAGGAGTAACCCCTGAGCATTGCCGGGTGTGACCCAAAAAGGACCAAAAAAAAAAAAAAAAAAAAAAAAAAGAATTACTCCTGGCGGTGCTTGGGGGACCATATGGGATGCCGGATCGAACCTGGCCGGCATGGCCGGCCGGTGCAAGGCAAACACCCTACCTGTTAGACTATCGCTCCGGCCCAAGTTTTTTTTTTTTTTTTTTTTTTTTTTATTTTAAGAAAGACTGTTCGGGCAGGAGCGATAGTCCAGCGGGCAGGGCGTTTGCCTTGCAAGCTGCTGATCTGGGTACGATCCCGGCATCCCATATGGTCCCCTGAGCACTGCCAGGAGTAATTCCTGAGCATCAGCGGGTGTGACCCCCAAAAAAAAGACTGTCCCACTCACTGCACTCATGAAATGCTAACAACTAAACAGGAAGTTGACTGAAGCCCGCTGAGTCAGGTTTCTCTGGAGTAGCCGAGGATGAGATTTCACTGATGACAGTTATGTTGGACTCTCACGCATTCACCCTTCCTGATTCTCCCTTTTGTTCCTACAACAGAAAGATGGAAGAAGCCACCCCGGGATCTGGTCTGGGATGCAGCCAACTCTCCACACCATGAAGCTCTTT
>JAJIBD010014964.1:0-19027 GCA_021461705.1 Cryptotis parvus
CCAAGAGTGATCCCTGAGTGGAGAATCAGGAGCAAGCCCTGAGCACTGCCAGGTGTGGCAAAAAAAAAAAAAATAGTAAGAGGCAGAAAGACCTCTCCCAAAATGTAAATACTTATGTACCTATACAGGGTAGTAGTACACATAGAACTATGCACCTGTTAGTTAATTCTATGGCATAGAATTAACTTATGTTACAGAAATAACATTAGCAGTTAATTCTAAGGATCTTATTGCTCTGGTACATTGTTATGCCCACCAAGATAAATATTCCAGACTTCCCCCATTGTTTCTTCAAGAGCTGGTCCCACATTCCTCTCTAAGCTCATTTCCCTCTTTTGCTCTCGCAACCCTGTCTATCTTTTACCCTGAACCTCCTGCAGCTAACAGACACCAACTGTGCCTCACCTTACAACATATCATGGCCCTGCCTAAACGTCCTCTCCCTTTCCATGGTGCTCGGTGCATTCAAGTTCTCCCACGGTACTTAGTTCGCACATAGCTGAGTACTGTGCTTCCCCTGACAACTGCGGCTGACTTCTCTGGATTAGCAGTTTGAGTCTTTGTGTCATGACTTCCCCCTTCTGGTTCTCAGATTTGTCAAGACCCAGGAGCAAGAGATTCAGGGGACATTAAGGCTATCTCTGCTCAAAGATGATTAATGGGAAGAGCCAGAGGCGGGTCACTAGGTTTGTAATTACTGACAAGCCCCACACTTACCCGGCACTTTCCAAGTGCCAGCCAGCTGCAAGGAAGGAGTTACTATTATCCCATTTACAGATGGGGAAACAGAGATAAAAGCCAACATTCCATGATCAATATAGGGACTTACAGAAGGATGAACTTGGGCGGAGCGATAGCCCAGCGGGTAGGGCGCTTTGCCTTGCACGCGGCCGGCCTGTGCCGGCCCAGGTTCAATCCCGGCATCCCATATGGTCCCCCGAGCACCGCCAGGAGTGATTCCTGAGTGCAGAGCCAGGAGTAACCCCTGAGTATCGCCGGGTGTGACCCAAAAAAGCAAAAAAAAAAAAAAAAAAAAAAAGAAGGATGAACTTAACTACTAGCAGGAAATCTCCACATGGAGTCGTGGATATTAGGCTATGGGGATTAATTAAAGGGTATTAGGGAGCATGAAAGCAAAGTAAGGGAATGATACCCCTGGCTACTGGCATCACCTGGGAGACACTGAGGTGCCACAGAGGTTCAATGGATGGCTGTACACACAGCTCTTCCTCGTCAGGGCAACAGACACACCACCCCAATTTCTGTACAACCATCCCAACCCTCTCCCTTTAGAAATACAGCTTCTCCTCTGAGGACACAAAAAGAAGTTTAAGCATTCTGTCTACAAACACATTCCAAACATGCCTTCCTGAGGTTATAGCTGGGTCGTTTTGTGAACTTCAAGTTTTTCCTGAAATTCTTTGCCCTACATTTACAAAATGTCCTTCGGTGTGCATTTTTTTTCTATAGATAGCTGAACTGTGCTGAACTTATTATTTCATTCTCCAGTATCATATCAAACAAACATAAAATTTTTATATGTGAACACAATGTGTATACATATTGGTTACAACAGAAGTGACAAAACTGACATCTCTAAAATCTGTGGAGCTTCTTAGGTACCTCCCACTTGCAGGCACTCAGGATACTTTAAGGCAACTGATTCTTGGCTTCCTGTCCAAAGGAAAGTCCTGGGCCTTTCAGTTCTGTATTCTAACCTTCCAGCAGAGTACTGCACAGCCTGTACTTTTACGTACTCTATAAATGTGACTGAATGCATTGGTTCTCATTTTCTGTCACCCGGGGTGGGACCAGATTATGTCTGAAATCCCTTAAAGCAAAGCCACAACCACTTAAAACCAAACTGCAGGAACAGAAAGTAAATGGCACACACAGCTCATGAAGGAAGAAGATATGACCATCAACTGGTAAGTATTTTAGTCATGGAGAACAGGCCCCCCTTAGTAAATGGTGAAAGGTGTCACTGCCTAGAGTAAGTTTGGACTCCAGAACCTATTTACAAGCCAGAGGGACTGGGCGGAACGACAGCACAGCGGGTAGGGCATTTGCTTTGCCTTGCACGGGCCGACCAGGGTTCGATCGTCCCCAAGCACCGCCATGAGTAATTCCTGAGTAGCCTGAGTATTGCCGGGTGTGATCAAAAAAAAAAAAAAAAGTCAGAGGGGAGATAAAGAGCAGCAGTGCCTGAGCTGGGGTCTCTGGAGGAATGGTCACCTAGGGGTCAAGTGGGTCTACCTAGAACTCCCTGTAGATGAGTGAGAAGGAGGAAGGGCAGGAAAGAACAGAGGCAAGAGGCTTGGCTTTAGAAAATGCCCCAGGCAGATGTGGGGAGAAGTGAAGCAGCCAAGACAACTAGAAAGCACAGCTACAAAAATCAAGAAAAGCTACAAACCAAGAACATCTAACGGGAGATACACAACAGCAAGAAAGTTTATCTGACCATGCCAAATATTTACATTTACAATTCAGAGAAATAGTAAATGGCCACTGCATGTATCAGTTAGGGGAGCCTCAAAAAGGAAAGACCTCAAAGGGGTGGACACAGGCAAGGTCAGGTTCCTGAATCCAGTTTGCAGAAGCCCCGTAAGTTCTGCTGGGAGTTACCCCAAACCAAAAACAACAAAAACAAGACAAAACAAAACCTGAAACACCACCCCTGGCACATTCACCTTCTCCATAAACTTATGATGAGAGAAAATGGAACCTCCTTTTTGTAACTCAAAAATAAAGCAATTCCATATTCAAACCAACATTCTTTGCCCACCTAGGAAAGTCTTCATTTACCATGAAAGATACAATCACAGCAGGAGGGGAGAGGAGTTGGCCAACCCATGTGGTACCCCAGTGTACTAGCTCTGATTTTTTTTGCCCTGTCCCCTTGGAAGTCCTGCTTGACATAAAGTTTCTGCGGTATGAGGTTTGACGTTTCCAGCAGAATAAACATTTAGTATAATCTGTAGCAGAATCATGAGTAATTGTTTAAAAACATTTTTAAGGATGCTTAAAAATGCTGTCATCCAAAAAATCAGAGATAATTTTAGATTGAAAAAAAATCTAGGCTTGCCAAGGGAATCTGAGAACTTTTCTATCTTGGTCTCCAATGCTAACCTACGTATTCATGTGCAAAAATAGAGGAAGATTAGAATCTCAAATGCCAGACTGAAAAGTTGCCACAACAAACCTGAACTCTTCATATGGCATTTGTTATCTTGTCAGCATGAAAGCAATAAAGGAACCATGAACTAGTTCCTTGTCTTGTAAAAGAAAATGATCTTTATTTTTTTGAAAACTATTTAAATGGAATTAAAAAACAATATAAACAATATGTAAGATCTATATATGACCACATTTAATAAGTAGTCTTATTTTAATAATAATAATAAGTAGAAGACTTCTAAGTCTTCTTATACTTAGAAGCTTTTTGTCTAAAACATGGCACCGAAATAGCAACTACAGCTTTTTCAGTAAAACGAAGACAACTGACCTACCATTTTTAAAACTCCATATATCAAGTTTTATAGCTAAAAATAAAGAAAAAAATTAAAGACATGAGAAGCAAACCAATGGAATTCTTCAGGACATGGGAAAATTTCCTCAAGCATGTCAACATAGGGACAAAAATATTCCTTTAAAATTTTTCCAAAAAAACGAATGTTACCTTTGACCTCATTTGTAAATGTACACGAAAATAACATCAGGCAAGTCCTTTCCGCAGAACTCAACTGCCTGTGTCTCAATGGCAACAATCAGCAACAGGGTCTGGGTAAATCATGATCAACTGATCTACTCTCCAGTTTGCTCGTTACCTGGATTAATACCATCCGCCCCGACTGCCAGCAACGGCACGTGCGCCATGGTGGTCAGTGCGGCAGGTGGATGACAGTCATGGAGCGTGGTCTAACACTTCGCGTGGAAGAACTGCTTTGAAAATGGGGCGAGGGGCGGGAACAAGCTCTCCCGCCTCCTCCCCCACACACCCCCGCGGGGTGTTTATCTGCCACCTTTTTCTCAGGAGTAGCAACATCCTCCTTATCCCGCCGGGCAGGCGGGCGGGCGGGTCCCCCACGCGGAGCGGCGCGGCCCGGGCAGACACACCCTGACCCCGCTCCGGCGCGCAGCCGCGGGTCCCGCATCTCCGCCGCCCGGCCCCGCGGGGTCCCCCGCCGCGCCGCGCCGCCCTCCCCGGCCAGGCTGCGCCAGCGAGCTCGGCGGGGCCGGAAAATCGCATTCCACAGCGCCCGGCCCTGCCCTGCCCGGTGGGGAAGGTGCGCGCGGCCGGCCGGCCGGCGTCAGGGCCGCGTCCCCGGCCACTCCCGGCGGACCCCCGCCGCCCACAGGCCGCCGGCTTCCGGGAGCGGGACCCGCCGGCCGCGCCGCTCTCCCGGGCCGGGCTCGTTGGAGCGCACGCCGTGCCGGGTCTGACGGGCGCCGACCCGCCCCCACAGCGTCGGGTCCGAGGGTGTCCCCGCCGCCCCCCACCACCCGCGCCACAGACACGCGCTAGGGGGCCCCCTCCGGGCTTCCGTCCGCCCGGCCAGCGCCCCCAGAGACCTGCGTCCTCCACAGCGGACGGGCAAGGGGGGGAGCCTACGGCCTCGAGCCCGGCGGTCCGCAAGCGCAGCCAGGCACCGGCCTCGGCCCCGGCCTGCCGTCCACCGACCACCGCCGTCCGAAGCAGCCAGCGCCCGCTCGCGCCCGGTCCTCACCTGCGACGCGCCGCGGCCCCCGGCGCACCGCCCGGACCGGCTGTGTACACCGGAAGTGACGTCCCCGGCCCGGCCCGCCCTCCGCGCCCCAGGCGGACGCCCGGGTGGCTGCGGACCCTGGCGCCGACCCGCCCCTTGCGTGAACGGGATGGGGGCGGCCTGGACCCTCCTTCCTTAGACCCCAGTCCCTCCTCGTGGGAAGTCGATGACAGGGGCTGAGCACCGGGGCCGCTAGAGTCCGTCCCCCCAGCCCCCGCCCTCCGGCCACCCTAATCCTCCTGTGTCCTGCCCTCCACCTAGCTCAGCCGCCAGGCTCCTGGGGTCAGCTAGGAGTTCATAGATTTATTATTGAACTTGATTTTTGAAATATTGAATGCTTACTCGAGGCCGGACCCGGACAGGCTCTGCAGAAACCGGATGTTTCCCTCTCATAGGTTTGTTCTCTGGTGGTGGAAGCACACAACGTTTTCGAAAATACGCGTGGTGGTATAGTGCCAATTGTGGCAAATGGTAGGAGGGAAAAGTGGAAAAGGGAGAGCGTTCCCTGACCTAGTGAATGAGAGTCGTCACCGGATTTCTTCGCCCAGGAAGTGAGCAGGAGTTGTCCTAAACGAGAGGAGGAAAATATTAAACTTGGAAAAGCAGGGAAGAAGGGACCTCACGGCCCTAGGGACAGCAGGTGTCTGCAGTGGCTGTTCAAGAAATAAAGGCTTTGAGAGGCACTGGGAAACTAATCAGCTTTAAAACCAAGAGATGCTTTTTTATCATACTTGTGGGCTGAAAGGGATTACCTGGGCTACATTGTGGTGAAGGGAAGGCAAGCGTAGCATTATTCATAACTGTCAAAACGTGAAAGGGGGTGGAGAGCTCAGGGCTCACTCCTGGCTCTGTGCTCTGGATCGCTCCTGGAAGTGCTGCAGGGATGGAGCCCAAACTGCAAGCAGGGAAAGTGCCTACTCCTGAATTGTGTCTCCGGCCCACATGCACCCAATTGCATCTGGTAACAACAAAGCACACAATCTTCTGTGCCCCTCAACCAGGGGTGTACAGGCACAGCTAGAGGGAGTGGCCCCCATGAGCACTAAAAACAAGTGTGAATGACCTCTAGTCATTGCAACAACCAAAATAAGGGGAAGGCGGTAGGGAACAGTATAACTTTAAAAAATTTGTTGTTGGGGCCGGACTGATAGCACAGCGGGTAGGGCATTTGCCTACCTGATCAATCCCTGGCATCCCATATTCCTGAGCGAAGAGCCAGGGAGTAACCCCTGAGCATTGCCGGGTGTGACGCAAAAAAAATGTTTAAAAAAAAAAATTGGTGGTTTTTTTTTTCTTTTTGGGTCACACCCGGCGCACCTCAGGGCTTACTCCTGTCTCTGCACTCAGGAATTACTCCCTGTTGGTGCTCAGGGGACCATATGGGATGCTGGGGATTGAACCCGGACCGGCATAGGCCGACCAGCGTGCAAGGCAAACGCCCTACCCGCTGGGCTATTGCTCTGGCCCCTGTTTTTTTTTTTTTTTTTAATTTTTATTACACCACCACCGTGTCGCGTATTTGATATGCCAGATACCAGTAACAATTATAGAACTCATTCCCATGACCTGATGGAATGGTCTGAGGCTCTTTATGTTCCTGGAGCAAGCAGGTGCCCTTGGGCTCTATTTGCATGAGACAGGTCATACGGAGATGTTACTGGTGCCCGCTCGAGCAAATCGATGATGAACGGGAAGACAGTGATACAGTGATACAGTGATACCATGAAATATGCAATTACAAGGATGTTCATAATTGGGTCTCTGTCATACAGTGTTCCAGCACCCAACCCTCCACCAGTGCCCCATTCCCACCACCAATGTCCCAACGCTTCCTCCCACCAACCCCAGCCTGCCCCTATAGCAGGCACCTTTCCTTTCTCTCTTTCTATCTCTGTCTCTGTATTTTCTCTCTCTCTCTCTCTCTCTCTCTCTCTCTCTCTCTCTCTCTCTCTCTCTCTTCTGTTACACTTTGTGGCTTGCCCTACAGATATTAACAGTTTATGATGTAAGTCTCTATGTGTGTATTCAATAGTGAGTTCTAGTGTGACATTATAATTCCCCATTCCCCATCAACCGCCCCAGTTTGTTGCAACTACAATGATTGTTACAGTGTATAAATGTGAAACATCCTGGGAAGGGCCTGGTCCTAACCTACATTATTATCTAACACACTTGCAGGGCCACGGGGCGGCAGTGCCAGCGCAGCTGTGGGTCTGGTCTGTCCCTTGTCTGGTGCTGCTGGCTTGCGAGGCTTCGTGCCCATAGCCACACCTGCTTACCTGGAGGGGAGGTGGCCAACTCCCTGCTCCAAGTCTGGCCAGCATGGCCCCCGCCCCTCCCCCAAGAGTCTACTAAGCCTAAGAACTATGTTGGACTCTGTCAGGTGCTGAGCTGTTTCCTCCGAGACTCCATGGGATTTCTGTTTTAATTTTGTTTTAATATTTGGGTCATTTTTTTGTTACTGGATCACATGTAATGCGATTTGGAGACAACCGCTGGACTAGAGCCGTTACCGACTGGATCCCACGGGATGTCAAAAGATCACGTGGCCGCCCACCTACAAGATGGTCAGACTTCCTTGTTAAGACCCTGAAGGAACGGTTTGAGGCTCTTCATATTCCTGAATCAACCAGATGCCATTGGGCTACATTGGCACGTGATAGGGTCCAATGGAAATGTTACTGGCCCCCGCCCGAGCAAATCGATGAATAACGGGATTCAAGTGATCAAGTGATCAAGTGATTTGGGTCATACCCGGCAGTGCTCAGGACTTACTCCTGGCACAGTGCTCTGGGGACCGCATGTGGTTGTTTTTGGTGGGGAGGGGCTGGACTTCCAAGAGGTGCCCTGGAGGCCCAGGGGGTCAACCAGGTTGGTGATTCAACACAAGGGCCTGAGTTGTGATGCTTCTCTGGATGTGGTGCCAAGGTTTACCTGGGCCACCCAGCTGGTACTCTAGGGCCTCCAAAACTACACCCAGCAATGCATGGGAGACCTTGTGGTGCTGGGAATTGAACCCAGGTCATATACAAGTTTGGCATGCTCCTTAGCCACTGTACTATCTCCTCAGGTGGTAACTTTTTTTTTTTTTTTGGGTCACACCCAGCAATGCTCAGGGGTTTCTCCTGGCTCTGCACTCAGGAATTACTCCTGGCAGTGCTCAGGGGACCCTATGGGATGCCGAGGATCGAACCCCAGCCGGCATGGGCCAGCCGCAGGCAAGGCAAACGCCCTACCCGCTGGACTATCGCTCCGCCCAGGTAGTAACTTTTATTTTTATTTATTGATTATTTTTCTTTTGGGGTCATACCCAGCAATGCTCAGGAGTTACTCCTGGCTCTGCATCCAGAAATTATCTCTGGTGATGCTTGGGGGAATCATATGGGATGCCAGGGATTGAACCCCTGGTCACTGGGTGCAAGGTAAGCGTACTACCTGCTATACTACCGCCCCAGCCCCTCAGATGTTTGTTTTTTCCTTTTGGGTCACACACAACAATGCTCAGGCATTACTCCTGGCTCTTTGCTCAAGAATTACTCCTGGTGGGGCCGGAGCCATAGCACAGAGGGTAGGCCGTTTGTCTTGCATGCAGGTGGGCCATCCCAAATGGTCCACCGAGCACCGCCAGGAGTAATTCCTGAGTGCAGATCCAGGAGTAACCCCTGAGCATTGTTGGGTGTGACCCAAAAAGAACTACTCTTGGCGGTGCTTGGGGGACCATTTGGGATGCTGGGGATCGAACCTGGGTTGGCTGTGTGCAAGGCAAACACCCTACCCACTGTGCTATTGCTCCGGCACCTCAGGTGGCAATTTTTTGTGCATATTTTAATCACAATAAAATAGTAATAGACTTACGTTAGGGGGAGAAATTTCAATTATACAAGGAAAAGGTGATCTTTATACCAAAACTTGCTATACTTTAGGGTTCTTGGACATATCACTGTATCACTGTCTTCCTGTTTATCATCGATTTGCTCGAGCGGGCACCAGTAACATCTCCATATGTCCTGTCTCATGCCTCGATGATCCCAAGGGCAGCTAATGGAGAGGCTGGAGAAATAGTACAATGAGTAGGGTGCTTGCCTTGCAAACGGCCAACCTGGGTTCAATCCCCAGCATTCCATATGGTCCCCCTGAGTCCACCAGGAGTGATTCCTGGTGCACATATGTTCCACTAAATTAATAATATATTTCAATATTTATATATATTTCAATTATGAAATGTGCACAAAAGGAATGTTAAAAAAAGTAGAAAGTACATAGAGAAACTCTAGGATTTCATTCTGCACTGCTGGATGACCTCCTTACACTTGTGGGAATGTGACCCTTGCTTTGGAAACACTTTCAGATCATCATGGTGGCAGTGGGGAAGAAAAGTGATGCAAAGGGCAGGAAGATGAGAATGAGCCTCTGTGATAGCTTTTGTGGCGCTGAGATGTGGTGAGAAACTCTGAGGTCTCTTTGGCAAGGTGGAAGATGGGGAAGAAGATCTGAGTTCCTTTATCAAGAAGCCCAAGGAGAAAGCACCCAGCAGGCAGTTGGCTGAAGCTGGAGCTGATGAGAGAGCTGGAAATATTCTGCTCTCCCTGGTGCTTAGAGGGCCTTTGAAGTCGTTGATGGTAGCTGGTGGTGGAGGCCTTTTGTTGTTGTTTTATTTGTGTGTGTGTGTGTGTGTGCTCACACGTGCACATGTGTGTGTGTGATTTTTGTTTGTTTTGCTTTTTTGGGTCACATCGGGCAATACTCTGGGGTTACTCCCTGGCTCTCCATTCAGGAATTACTCCTGGCAGTGCTCAGAGACCATATGGGATGTTGGGGATCAAACCTGTGTCAGCCCACGTGCAAGGCAAATGCCCCACCTGCTGTACTATCACTCTGGTCCCTATTTGTGTTTGTTTGGGGGATACATCCAGCTATTCTCAGGGCTTACTCTTGGTTCTTCCCTGAGGGATAACTTCTGGTGGGCTTGGGGACCATATGGGGTTCTGGGTTCAAACCCAGGTCGGCTGCATGCAAGGCAAACAAATGTCCTATTTGCTGTACTGGTTCCAGGTTGGAGTTTTTGTTTGTTTTGGGCTTTTGTTTTGTTTTGTTTGCGAGCCACACCTGGAGCTCAGGGCTTCCTCATAGCACTGTGCTCAGGGATCTTCCTAGTAGTGTTTGGAGGACTCCTGTGGGGTGCCGGGGATCAAATCAAAGTTCACTTCATGCAAGAAAAGTGCCCTACCCACTGGAGGCCCTGGAATTGTTTTAAACAGAGCGACTGAAAAAGGATGTGTGGGAGGACCACTGTCAGCAGGGAGGTCTTTGGAGAGCACCATAACCAGAGTGCGCCATCCCCAGAGAGCACCCCTCAACCAAGCTCATCACATCTACACAGCGAAGGGATGCCGGGATCTGAATTTTTAAAAAGGTTAGGAAAGAGGAGGAAAGAGGAAAAGAGGAAAGAGGAGTCCCTGGCTCTAGGAGCTGGCTCAACCTTGACCCAGCAGACAGGTCTGAACTGAAGCCTCTACGCACAGAGACAGATAGTGCCATCAGGACCATCTGACCAACATCTCAGCGTGCCCATGAGGGGGCCAAGAAGGCGCCAGAGGCAAGGACTAGGGTCTCTCTTGACACCACATCCCTGGGATTAGAGGCGGAGGGGAAGCCAGAGGTGGTGGCCTCAGAGATCAGCGTTGTTATATTGAGAAGGAGAGGAGGGGTGAGAAGCCCCCCCAGGACTGAAGCAGCTCCTTGCTCAGCCGAGGGGGCACACAGTCTTGCTGAGGGCTGTGTGGGTGATAGAGGAGGAGCAACTTTGTGTGCATCTGGGCACGTTTCTTGGCAGGAGAAGCTGGGCCTTGAGAGCAGGGCTTTTCGGACGATTTGGGGAGGAGGTCAGTGTGAAGGGCCTTCAGGGGATGTGTTCAGAGTGCCTGGGCAGTGAGAGGAGGGAGGTAGGGCCCTGGAGGGTTGGAGAAAGTGACTCTTCTCCTTGACCTCAGTTGGCGTGTGTGGTGCCAGAGTACGGGAGGCCGGTGAGCTCCCGGGAAGCCCAGCTGCTTTCCAAAAGCCACAGGAGCTGGAGGGAGTCTGGGAGGGACTGGCCAGACATTCCGGGCAGAGTGACCAGCTGCTGGAGGACCCAGACAGGCTGTGGCGAGGTGGGCCGGGCAGGCAAGGGGTGAGGGTGAGGCTAGTGGGTGAATGGGGACACTTCATCTCAGTGGAAACTGGCTCCCAGAGGACGGCTCTGCCCTCCCTTCATCCTGATGTCCTCTTTCCGTTCTACCTTCCCCGGCCTGGAAACTGCTGTCTTGTCAGCGCCTCTGAGGTCCCAGGCTACAGGGCCAATTTTCAGGGCTGGGGCAGGTCTGAGGCTCAGGTCCCTTCAGGGAGGAAACTGGGTCCTTTCTCCAGAGGCCAGGAAGGGAGACTGGCGCCACCTTTGGGATCACCTAAATTCAGACAGGAGGAGCAGTGAGGGGAACCCGAGGGAACACTGGCTGACATCCTGGAGGCTCTGCCCACCTTGGTGTTTGGCCGGGAAGGCCTGCAGAGGAGAGAAGAAGCATATTTTCCTGGCCCTCTAGTGCCAGAGCTCCAGGGCTTGTGACCAGGAAAGGAAGGAAAGGTGTGTCCAGGAAGGGACCAGACAAAGCTCTGGTGTGAGCAGAGGCTGGGAGGAGGGGCGGAGGCGGGGGACATGAGAGCGGACGTGGTTCCACTTCATTACACAGACATTGCATTAAAATTTTTTTTCTATTGAATCACTGTGATACACAGTTACAAAGTTGTTTATGATCGGTTCTCAGTCATACAATGTTCCAACACTGTCCTTCACCAGTGCACATTTCTCACCACCAATGTCCACAGTTTCCCTCCAGCCAACTCCCGGACTGCTTCTATGGTAGTCTCCCTCTCTCTCTCTCTCTCTCTCTCTCTCTCTCTCTCTCTCTCTCTCTCTCTCTCTCTCTTCTCCTTTCCTCTCTTTCTCTCTCCTCCCCTCCCTCCCCCTCCTCCCCTCCCCCCCCCCCCCCTCCTCTCCTCTCCTCCCCTCCTCCTCTCCTCCCCCTCCTCTCTCTCTCTCTCCTCTCCTCTCCTCTCTCTCCCCCTCCCTCCTTCTGGGTGTTATGGTTTGCAATACAGGTACTGAAGGTTATCATGTTTGTCTCTCTACCTCCTTTCAGCACTCAGTTCTTGTACAGAGTGATCGTTTCCAACTATCATTGTCATAGTGGTTCCTTCTCTATCCTAACTCCCTCGCCCCCCCCCCACTGTGGCAAGCTTTTAACTATGAACCAATCTTCCTGGCCCTTGTTTCCACTGTCCTCGGGTATTATATTAGTCTCTGTACTCTTTTTATATTAATATCCCACAAATGAGTGTGATCATTCTGTGTCTGACCCTCTCCCCCTGACTCATTTCACTCAGCATGATCCCGCTCTGTGTCCATCCACTTATAAGCAAATTTCATGACTTCAGTAGGTGTACAGGCCCGTGAGTATTGTACAGGCTCGGAAGGCCTGCACTGAGCTCTCGGTCTGACAGAGGTGTGTCGGGAGTTGGGGTGAACACAGGCTGAGTAGAGCACTTGCCTTGCATGTGGCCAACCCTGGTTTGAATTCCTGACACCACGTATGGTTCCCTGAGGCAATTTGCAGAATTAATTCTGTGGCCTGGCAGAGAAGTCGAACTTGAGCAGTCTGAACAATCCAGTTCAGGAGCCAGAGAGAGTATCAGGCTTAAGGCTGACCCTGATTTCAATCCCCAGCACTCAGTATGGTTCCCTGAGGGCTGCTAGGAGTGACCCCAGCACAGAGTTGGGAGGAAGCTCTGAGCACTGCTGGGGGTGGCGCCCCAATCCCATCCCCCGAATATTCAATTGTCGGTCTACCTAGGTGGAAGCTGAGGAGCGTGAAGGCTCTTCCCAAGCCTGTTTGGTTGGAGAAATTGGAACTCTGTGCCCTGTCCTGAGTGGGGGAGGTCCTGCTCTCAGGTTATCAAAATGTAATAAGCAAAGGGCTCATTGCCCCAAACAAGAGGGGATTCATTAGCCATGACAAAAGGGCTCTGTGGCCTCAAGAACGACTGTCCTTGGCAAGGTGCCATGCCTGGGAGTGACTGAGCTGCTCCCTCTGGGCACAGCAGGGAGGAGGCGGCAGCATCCCTCACACCCGCGAGTCTGACAGTCCAGGCCTGGGAGGTGGTGCAGGATGGCAGGACCACTCACCCTCAGTCCTGCCAGAAACCGCTGCCCACCCTGGAGCACACAGGAGCAGGGGTACAGGCGGCTCAGAGCAGAGCGCTGATGCTGGGGGTGTACATAGTGTACCCTGAGCCAGGGCTGGGGACGCGGCTCGGAGTAGAGCACATGCCTCAGATGTGTGAGATCTTAGGTTCCACCACAACCGCCGTCACAGAGCAGTGTGGCTGCAAGTGGGAGCGGCAATACACAGCCCCCTCCCCACACACACAGGGACAGAGCTGCACAGAGCCCCACCCCAACCCCACGGGGCAGAGCTACCAGGCTCCCCACTCTGCCAGTGGGGCTGGACCTAACCTGAACCCAAACCCTTACAGCTGCCAAAGCCTCTGGCTCTCCACTTAGGAGTGAAGGGAGGCAGCATCAAGTTATATCTGCAATTTTTTAAAAAAATATTTTATTACACCACCGTGAGATATACAATTACAAAGATGTTCATGTTTGGGTTTCCGTCATACAGTGTTCCAGCACCCATCCCTCCACCAGTGCCCATCTCCCACCACCAATTTCCCCACTTCCCTCCCCCTCCCCAGCCTGCCTCTATGGCAAGTTCTTTATCTCTTCTCTCTCTCTCTCTTTCTCTCTTCTCTTACACATTGTGGATTGCAATACATACATTTAGATATTATCATGTATATCTTTTCTCCTATATTCAATGCTCAGTTCTAGGCTGGTATTATCACTTTTGACAAATATTAGCACACTGTTCCCTTCTCTGTCTCACCTAACCTCTGATTCCCACATGTCCGTGGTAGATTCCACCTTTTTTTTTTAATTGAAAGATGCTCATGTAGAGTCTTGGTTCCACAGGGTTCCAACACGCACCCTCCACCCAAACCCATCTCCCATCACCAATGTCCCCACCTCCCTCTCCCCTCCCGCACCCCAACCACCTGGCGGGTTCTGCATGTCATTTCTATCCTCTCTATATCTCCCTCCCAACAAACTTTCCTGCTCTTTGTGGAATGCAGTGCACTAAAAGACACTACTGTTTCACTATTTTAGTGGACCGGGCGGCCGAAGCGGCGCGCACCTTGGCTAGAACTGGTTTTGCTCTGTTCCTCTGGTCGTGAGGCAGTTTCCCAGCGCCCGGACAGCGAAAACGGTGGCTAGTGTGATGGGCGAGTCTCATCCGGCTGCTTCGGGACCCCGGAGGCGATGGGCCCCCTCCCAAAGCCCATCTGCCCTCCTCGGGGTTCCATGGTCAGCTAGGCCGGTGCGAGCCAAGCTCCAGCCTCCCCAGCCGTTTGCGAGGCCCTGGATGTTAGCCCCCGCAGGCAGCTCCTGGGCCTATATCTGCAATTTATTTCTATTATCTCTCTGGTGCCCCACTCAGGGGACCTTATGCAGCCCGGGATGGAACCCAGCTCAGCCGTGTGTAAGGTAAGAGTCTTCCCCCTGTACTCTTTCTCTGGAAACAAAAGAAAAAAAAGGGGGCCGGTGGGGCCGGAGGCGATAGCCCAGCGGGTAGGGCGTTTGCCTTGCACGTGCCGGCCTGTGCCAGCCTGGGTTCGATCCCCGGCATCCCATATGGTCCCCGAGCACCGCCAGGAGTAATTCCTGAGTGCAGAGCCAGGAATAACCCTGAGCATGGCCGGCTGTGACCCAAAAAAGGCAAAAAAATATTTTTTTTTGCCTTTTTGGGTCACACCCGCCATGCTCAGGAGGTTGCTCCTGTCTCTTAAGAAAGAATTCCAAGGGCCTTGAGATATATTCAGGGCTTAAGGAACACGCTTGCCTGCAGCCTACCCTAGGTCCATCCTTGGCACCATATGGTTCCCTGAGCATTTTTGTGGGGATGGAATAATATTTCTTTTTTTTTTTTTTTGCTTTTTTGGGTCACACCCGGCAATGCTCAGGGGTTACTCCTGGCTCTGCACTCAGGAATTACTCCTGGCGGTGCTCGGGGGACCATATGGGATGCCGGGGATCGAACCCAGGCTGGCAGAGGCGGGCTGCCTGCAAGGCAACGCCCTACCTGCTGGGCTATCGCTCCAGCCCCTGAGGATCATTCTTGAACAAAGACCTGAGCACAGAGCCAGGAATAGCCCCCTAATCAGTGCTGGGTATGACCCAACTGCCACCCTTGCAAAAAACAAAATGGGAGCTTTTTTTTTTTTTTTTATAAAGCAGTGCTCAAGGCTTACTCCTGATTCTGTGCTCAGAGATCATTCTTGGAGGGGGCTGGGGGGACATATGGGGTATAACTGATTAAACTGCGTTGGCGACATATAAGGCCAGCACCTTACCCACAGTACTCTCTAGCCTGGGAGTTTTCTTTTCCCTACTTTTATTATGGTTTTGGGGCCTCACCGGAAGTACTCAGGGCTTTTCTCCCTTGCTGTGCTCAGAAATCACTACTGGTGGGGCTCAGGGGGATCATTTGGGGGCAAACTCGGCTCTACCTCATGAAAATAAAGCACTCACTATACTATCTCTCAGCCCCTTCCCAACTTTATATTTATTTTTCATACCTTATTGCACTGGCTTCGACAGCTATCAGTGGTGAGAGTGGACATGCTTATCAGTTTCAAGAACAAAGTTTAGCATCACCTGTAACACTGGCTGTTTGAAACTACTAGGTGAAGGAAGTTCCCATCTATTCCCAGTTCGCTGTGAATTGCTTTTAAATGGTTCCTTCCCTTGTTGTTCCTCTGATGCCCAGGGTGGTACTTTGGTAGAGTGCATTGGCCGTCATGCATATTATATTGGAAATCACTCTGGTAGCACAGTGCTGGGGATCACCCTCCATGATATGGGTGGTGGTGGGGATCAAACTCTTGACCTCATGCATTCTGCTACCAATCACGTCTCTTGTCCTATCTTCCTATTTTTTGGGGCGTAGCTTACAACCAACACTGCTCAGGGGCTACTCCTATCTCGGTGTTCAGAGGAACGTGAGGTGGCAGGGATGGATCCTGGAATGTCTGCATGCCCTCTGGGTCACCTCCTTCGTCCCTGCTCTTTCTGCAGTGTGTATACCCAGACTGCTCAAGCACTGGGCAGAGGGTGTCACCAAAGTAAAACAATGTAACCCAGCTGGTAAGGTACCCTAGGGCACATGTCAGCCCCTCTGATGGTACTGCCCACCTTTCCACCAACTCTCTCTTTTTTTTTGATTTAATTTTATTTTATTATTCCCCCCCCCCCAAATATTATTACACCATTTTAGACATACAATTGAAAGATGCTCATGTAGAGTTTTGGTTCTACAGTGTTCCAACACCCATCCCTCCACCCAAACCCATCTCCCATCACCAATGTCCCCACCTCCCTCCCCCCTCCCACACCTCAACTACTTGGCGGGTTCTGTTGTCTTTTCTCTCCTCTTTATCTCTCCCTCCCACCAAACTTTCCTGCTCTTCGTGGAATGCAGTGCATTAAAAGACATTACTGTTTCCACTATTTTAATGGACCGCGCAGCCGCTTGCGGCTGTGCGACCTGGGCTCGAACTGGTTTTGCTCTGTTAATCTGGTCGTGAGGCAGTTTCCCAGCGTCCGGACAGCGAAAATGGTGGCTAGTGTGATGGGCGAAGTCTCATCCGGCTGCTTCCGGGACCCCCAGAGGTGACAGGCCCACTCCCAAAACCCGTCTGCCCTCCTGGGGTCCCATATTCAGCTGGGCCCAGGGGCGAGCCGAGTCCACCAACCCTCTTGACATTGCCAGCTCACCTACAGCCCCTTGTCTGTCCTTTGGTGGCTGTGACAAATTGTGTTCATGAATGTTTGGCTATTTATGGGTGCCCGAAGTACCAGATAAATGGAAGCTGGGAAAATGCAAAAACTGAGCCTCACGGAAACTTTCCACACCTGGAAAAAAAAAAAAATAGCTCCCTCCTGATTATGCTGTGCACAGACCCCAGGACAGGGGCCAGCTTCAATTCTCTGGCAGTTTGGAGACTCAAGAATGTCCAAATTTAAATAAGGAGGCAGTTACTGGAAGAGCTCAGCGAACTGACCCGGGCTCTCAGGGTGGGGAGCATAAATCCCAAGGGGGCTGCTGAGAGCTGGAGAAAACCCATCGGCAGGGCAGGAGGCCGTGTCTGAGAAGCAGCGGACCTTGAGACGCAACTAGTGTGCAGGGCTAGCTTGGCATGTCTTGCGTGGCCAGGGAGCCCTTCAGACCCTAACAAAGACAAGCAGGTCTGAGGTTGAGATCATTCACTTGCTAACGGGAAGCCCTGTGCCAGAGCCCAGTGGTGCTTCAAGGCTGTCCTGGGTAGGTTCTGGACGCCTGAACACAGAATACCTGGCTGTTGAACACCAGCTGCCACGGGGCAGAGTGTGCAGCTGCCCTGGGCTTATTTTTAGATCCATTGACTCAAGAGCCTGCACCAGACTGAGGCCTTGGAGGAAAGAAGAGGCCCAGCTCAGGGGCTGGCTCCTTGGGAGCAGCCTAGATGTGTGTGGCCACCTAGCACCATGAGCAGACCACATGTCGGCTGCCTTCCCTAAGGCAAGTGACAACATGAAGATCAGATGTGTGCCTGACTGCCGCAGAGAAAGGAACTGCAGGAGGGCAGCGTGGATGGTGACCAATGAAAAAGGTTCCCACGGAGTTCCAGGCCAGAGTGAATGTAGAGGCAGGCTCTGGCTCAAGTTGATAAACCAAGCACAACATTTCCTTTCTTTGTGTGTGTGTGTGGAGCATACCCAGTGGTGATTAGGGGGTTATCCCTGGCTCTGTGCTCAGGAATGACCCCCTCACAGTGCTCAAGGGGGCCCATATGAGGTGCTGGGGGATAGAACCAGGATCTGAGGAATGCAAGACCGGTTCTAGCCCCCCTTAGTCCCTGTACTCTCTCTGGCCCAAAGTCATCCTTTTCTTTAAGTTACATTCACATTATTAAGCAACGAGCCAAATTATATTTATACGTTAAGTAGATTGGGACAGGCAGGTAACTGAGTTATTTCTCAACCAGTTTCGAGAGTTCTAGAGCCGATGGTAGATGTGGGGTGACCTGGGACAGAACAGAGGGTGCTGCTACCAAGAGCCTGCCTAGGGGGGTGCTGTTGTGCAGGAAGACCTGCTTGCCTAGAACCCAGGAAGGATCCAGAGTGTGGGCAGCGGCCAGGCCAGAGGAAGGGAGAAGGCGGCTAGAAACTGGAAGTCACCTTGGCGTGTGCAACCCCGCAAGCAGCGAATGAGCTCTGGAAGAGCCAACGGGGAAGCAGCAGCATCTTCTCCGCGGGCATAGGTAGACGCTGGATATGTGCATCCCCCCCAACAAAGCCTCGTTGGGGTCCACAGAGCTCAGGGATCACTACCTGCAGCCACTCACGGCCCCAGGCCCTTCCCCTCTTTCCAAGAGAAAATCAACCCTCAGAAATCTGGATACAATTGAAGGAGATCATGATTAATGATGGGGTAAGGAGAGAGAAGTTGAGAACAAAGACACAAAGGAACCACTGGCATCTCCTGGATCTGGCAGATGTGAACTCAACAGGGTGGACATCAGAGAAATTGTCGATGAATTAGAAAAATAACCAAATGGGGAACTCTGAACTGAGCTTTCCAGACATGAGGCCAGAGAAGCAAAGGCCAGATTCAGAGAACTCGAACGTGTGTGCACATGCCTGTGTGTATGTGCATGTGCGCACTTTTGTGGTGCTCATGGGCTATTTCTGGCTGTGCTGAGGTAACTCTTGACAGTCCCCAGGTACTGTGTATCTGTGGTACTAGGGATGGAAACTAGGGAGGCTGTATGCAAGGCAATTTTTTTTTTTTTTTTGCTTTTTTGGATCACACCCAGCAAAACTCCTGGCTCTGCACTCAGAATTTACTCCTGGCAGTGCTTGGGAGACCATATGGGATGCCAGGAACTGAACCCTGGTCGGCGTGTACAAGGCAAATGCCCTATCCACTGTGCTATTGCTCCAGCCCCTAAAGTTTCTTAACATTTCTACTATTTCTCTGTCCCCTTAATAATATATATTATCTATCTATGTATTTCCATACCTGATGATGCTCAGAGCTTCACTCATGGCTGTGCTCAGGAATTGCTCTGGC
>JAJIBD010014965.1:0-18073 GCA_021461705.1 Cryptotis parvus
TTTTTGCTTTTTTGGGTCACACCCGGCAATGCTCAGGGGGTTACTCCTGGCCTCTTCACTCAGGAGTTACTCCTAGCAGCCCTTGGGAGACCATATGGAATGCCAGGAATCGAACCTGGGTCAGCTGCTTGCAAAGCAAAGGCCCTACCTGCTGTGCTATCACTCAGGCCCCATAAGCTTATAAATTATTTTTTTGTTTGTTTGTTTTTCTTTTTGGGTCACACCCAGCCAATGCTAGGGATTACTCCTGGCTCTGCACTCGGATTACTCCTGGCACTGCATGGGGGACAATATGGGATGCTAGGGATCGAACCCGGGTCAGCCATGTGCAAGGCAAACGCCCAATCCGCTGTGCTATAGCTCCGACCCCAACTTTCTTTTTTTGGGGGGTCACACCTGGCGATGCTCAGGCATTACTCCTGGCTCTGTGATCAGGAATCACATCTGACAATGCTCAGAGGACCATATGGGATGCCAGAGATCGAACCTAGGTCGGCTGCATGCAAGGCAAATGCCCTACCTGCTGTACTATCGCTCTGGCCCCTCATTGATAAACTTTCTTAGGACAGGAACATAATCAGAATAATTTCTGCCACAAAACAAGCATTCAAGAATAAATGACAGGGAGACTGGGGAGATAATAAAACGGCACAGTGGGGAGGGCTCTTGCTTTGCACGGGACTAACCTCTGTTTGATCCCTGGCACCCCGTATGGTTCCCCGAGCACCACTATGAGTGATCCCTGGGCACAGAGCCAGTAATAAGCCCTGAGTGCTGCAGGGGTGTGACTCCAGACCAAAACAAAAAAAACAAGAATTAATGAGTAGAGGCTGGAGAGAGTACAGCAAGTAAGGTGCGTACACAGTTGACCTAGGTTCAACCCCTGGCATTCCATATGGTCCTGAGCACAGAGCCAGAGGTAAGCCCAAGCACAGCCAGGTGTGACCCCCAAAACCAAGTAATCAATGACTGCTGAAGGCCTGGGCTGGCTTGGTGGCAAAGCGGCCACCTTGCCAGGAGTTTGACCCCAGACCCCTCCACAGGTTCCGCCAGGAGTAATTCCTGAGTGCAGAGCCAGGAGTAACCCCCTCCACAGGGCTGGCAGCAGGCAGCGTGCAATACCCCAAAAGACACCACAACCAGGGGGCCAGAGCGATAGTCCAGCGGGTAGGGCATTTGCCTTGCACACGGCCAGCTGGTGCCGCCCGCGTTCGATCCCCGGCATCCCATATGGTCCCCTGAGCACCACCAGGAGTAATTCCTGAGTGCAGAGCCAGGAGAAACCCCTGAGCATTGCCGGGTGTGACAAAAAGAAAAAAAAAAGGAAAAAAAAAAAAAAGCAAAGACACCACAACCAGTGTGCAAGTCCTGGCGAGCCTGTGTGCAGGCACCAACACCAACGGTGCAGCCCAGGTCATCACAACAGGCAGGGCGAGGACTAGAACATGTGGGGCACACCCTGTGTGTGGGCCTCTCCTGATGATGCTGGGGTAGTGTGCAGTGTGGACACACCCAGGTTCCCACTGGCAAAGCATCACCGCAGTCCTCAGGAGCCACCTCCCAGCCCAGGGGAATCAATTGAAAAATAATAAAGAAATAATTAACTATGATACCACAACTAATTGCTGGGTCCTACTATGCAGCTAGGAACTTGTCTAAGGTGCTAGAGAAGGCAATCCCTGACTAACGTATGTTGCTTCCTGCAAGAGTATCCACTCAGATTAAATTCTTCCTTTTTATGCGCCGGAGCCGATAGCCCAGCAGGTAGGGCGTTTGCCTCTCACGCGGCCGGCCCATGCCGGCATGGGTTTGATCCCTGGCATCCCATATGGTCCCCGAGCACTGCCAGGAGTGATTCCTGAGTGCAGAGCCAGGAGTAACCCCTGAGCATTGCCGGGTGTGACCCAAAAAGCAAAAAAGAAAAAAAAATTCTTCCATTTATTTATTTATTTATTTATTTTGCTTTTTGGCCACACCTGCGATGCTCAGACTTAGCCCTGGCTCTGCACTCAGGAATTACTTGGCAGTGCTTGGGGGATCATATGGGATGCTGGAGATTGAACCCAGGTTGGCCATGTGGAAGGTAAATGCCCTACCCACTGTGCTATCGCTCAGGCCCCTAAATTCTTCTCTAAGCAGGGACCTGACAACTATAGTCTCTCAGCCTTCCCTTTTATTTGTGTGCTGCCCCTAAGCTAAGAAGATATTTTTAGCATGTTTAAGTGGTTAGGAGAAAAAAGTGAAAACGGGGCCAAAGCGATAGTACAGTAGGTAGGGCGTTTGCCTTGCACGCAGTCGACCCGGTTGGATTCCCGACATCCCATATGGTCCCCTGAGCACCTCTAGGAGTAGTTCCGAGTGCAGAGCCAGGAGTAACCCTGAGCATTGCTGAGTGTGACCCCCAAAAAAAAAAAAAAAAAAAGTCTGGTGTCACCTGGTGACACCTACAAATGCTAGTGCAGCCAGTGTGGTCCCCCTTGTCACTGGCACCAGCCATGCAACTGAGTGGCTGTTTTCAGTCCCTCAGAGACGGAGGAGGGGGTCGCGAGGGGCACTGGTGGGAGTGAGGAGGGAGCTGATCTTTTCCAGGCTCTGTTCTGAATCTGGATGAATGAGCACAGTTGGGACACGCCGTGTTTTCATGGGGATTGATGATGACCCAGTTTCAGCCCAGGAACAAGCTATGTTCAACAGCCTTCTGTTCCTGGGTTACATGGTTTAGGCCCCAACACCCTTCTTTTTCTCTTCTAAATATTTCCATGGTGTTTTTTCTCTCCCACTCCCCTGCACAGCCCCCTCCTTCCTGCCCATTCATCACCTTGTTTGAGGGGAGAAGGGAGCCGCCGTGGCAAAAGTGGCATCTGGTCATTAGTCTTTTTTTTTTGGCTTTTTGGGTCATACCCGACGACGCTCAGGGGTTACTCCTGGCTCAGCTCTGGGGACCGTATGGGATGCCAGGGATCGAACCTGGTTCAGCGCATACAAGGCAAACGCCCCTACCCACGGTGCTTTTGTTCCGCCCCCTGGTCATTAGTCTTAAGGAAATCCAGGATGGGAGGGCCAACCTTCCCAAAGGCAAGAACCCAGCAAAGAAGCACCTGGTCCAACCAACTGCTGGTGGGGCTTTAGAAGAGGCTCTGGCCGTAGGAGTGCCTCTTTAGAGAGCAAATGAGCCAGGTCCTAGGAGCCAAGACTCCACCAGAGTCCCCGGGCTAGGAAACACAAAACACCCCTCCTGTCTCCAAGCGAGCCCAATGCCCCCGGGCTTCCTTCGCCACCCTGGTATACCTAAAGTAGGAACTGCAGCTACAGAGGATGTTCTTGTGGGCATTGAACTCAAAGCCATTGACCTTGATGACCACGTCGCAGAGCTTGCCCTCTAGCCTGAGCTCGTTGAAGATCTCACAGGTCATCGCACTCATCTTCCTCTCCATGTGAGGCTGGTGGAAACGGGTGGAGGCCGCCGTGCTCTCCATCTCCATGGCACCCGGACCAGCGGAGAGAGGCTGCTCTCCTAGGGTGTCGGGGAGGGTTGTGGGGGGCCCCTATAGCCAGCTGTCGCTCCTTTTCCCTACTACATCTTTCATATAGGGCCCATCCGGCAGCCCAAGTTCCAGAATCCTGGGCCCGCAGTGAGATCACCCCAGATTGTGCTCTCAGGTTCTGGAACTCTCTCCTGTCCCCGTCTTCCTCCCACTGGCCCCTCACCACCACTCAGGCTGAGGACCACCCCCACACTTCCTTCCTGGGGCAGCACCAGGCCCCCAACTCCACATAAGAGCTTTCATTCATTTCGCTTCCTGTTGCCTAGTTCTAGCCACCCCCCCCCCTTCTTTTCCACCTTCTTCCCCACGGGGACTCTGGAGGAACAAGTCAGAGGAGGAAGGAAGGAAGGAAGGAAGGAGCTAGGAAAGGAGTCACTGCATTTGGCCCTGGCGCAGCTCTCCTGGCCTTCCTGCTCCCCTAGGAGCTGCTGGTCACTTTTCTTGGGGATGGGGCATGGGAAAGGCTCCTTCCTGCTGCTGTAGATCAGAACTGGCTTTATGGCTACACATCCCCTCCCAGCCTCCTGCGAGGGGGCGTGATGCAAAGAGTAAGCCAGCCCACGACTCCGGCCCGGGCATTTGCTCTCTAAAGAACTCCCCCCCTCCCTCCCATGTCACCCCAACTGAGACCCTCACCCGCGTCCCAGCGCAGCAAGCCACCGGGATCAGTCCGGGCCCGGGGACGCCACCTGTCCTCCCCGGGACCCGGCCTCCGGGCGACGCCTGCGCAGTGCGGCCGCGGGGCGGTCGTTGTCGGGGGCGCCTCGGAGCAGGCCCCCCAGCGCCATGGCCGAGGAGGTGAGTAGCGGGGAGCTCGGGGGCGCCGGGCTCCGGGCGGAGGGTGCTGGGGTGCGGCGGGCCCCGACCCCCGCGCCAGCCCGTCTGGGCCCGGAGCCGGCCCGCTCGCGCTCTCCGGCCGGCCGCGCGGGGCTCCCCCGGGGCCGAGCGCGCGGCGCGGGCTTCAGCGGCTGTCTTGGCCCCGCACAGGTGCGCTGCCTGATGAAGGCCACGGTCCTGATGCGGCGGCCCGGCCGCGTGCAGGAGATCGTGGGCGCCCTCCCGCCGCGGCGGCGCTGGCAGCTTGCAGGTACGGGGTGTGGGGGCGAGGGGGAGGGCCACGGTTGACGCGGGGGTCCCAGGTCCTCAGCCCCCTCGAAATCTCTGCGGGCGCTGAGCTGAAAGCTGCCCGGGAGCTTCTCTGCAGCGCGTGCCCAATCCTGCCGCTGGCCCACGCTGGCCCATGCCCTCCGGCTCCCCGGGATGTGCAGATGTGGAAATGGGGTGCACCGGGCGGGAGGGTGCCCTCAAGAAGCCCCGTTGCATTGACATGGTGCTATTGAAAGACGCAAGAGGGATCCTGATCCCCCCCCTTGCCCCCCAGGTTCTCCCAACTACTAAGCAGACTACTTAGTGTCTCTGTCTCCCCCCCACACACACACACACACACTCTGAGCTCGGGCTGTAGCTGAGCAACCCTTCAGGCATCGTCTCTCTTGCATTTTAGGTCATTTCTGATTTTGACATGACCCTGAGCAGGTTTGCGTGCAACGGGAAGAGGTGTCCGTCGTCCTACAGTGAGTCTCGCTCCCCCTGTTGGGCCGCGGAGGGGACAGCTGTTAAGGGCAAAGCAAAGGGTTTTTGTGGGTTTTTGTTTTTGTTGTTGTTGTTTTGCAGATATTCTGGATAACAGCAAGATCATCAGTGAGGAGTGCCGGAAAGAGGTGGGGATTCCCCTTTGGGGTCAGAAATGGCTGCTAGAGGCCCTTCACACGGGTTAGGCCCAAAGATTACAGGATACTGTTGTTTGTTCCGGTCTACACATGGCCGTACTCAGGGATTACTTCTGGCAGAACTCAGGAGCCTGTGTGGGGTGTCAGGTCAGCGCGTGCAAGGCAAGTGTCCAGCTTGCTGTACTATCTCTCGGTAGTACAGAGATAGTACAGGAAGCTTTAGAATTGATACATGCAAACTGGCAGTTGAAGAACACTGTTTTTCGTAATACTCGGGACCACATGATTCAGAGACTAAACCTAAGAATATGCTCAATCCTTTGAACTATCTTTCTGCCTCTTTTATTGCCCCCACCCCTATTTATTTTCTTTTTTGAGTGTGGCTGGTTTGGGCCACACTGACAGTGCTCAGGGGGTTACTCCTTGGCAGTGCTCAGGATACCATATGTGGTGCTGGGACTGAACCTGCAAGGGTCAACCACATGCCAGGCAAGCTCTTTAAAACCCCTTTCTTCTTCTTCTTCTTCTTTTTTTTTTTTTTGCTTTTTGGGTCACACCCCGGCAATGGCAATGCTCAGGGGTTTCTCCTGGCTCTGCACTCAGGAATTACTCCTGGCGGTGCTCGGGGGACCATATGGGATGCTGGGGAATGAACCCGGCGCGGCATGGGCCGGCCACATGCAAAGCAAATGCCCTACCCGCTGGGTTATTGCTCCGGTCCCCTAAAACCCCTCTTTTCTTTGTTTGATTGTGTTTTTGTAATTATGTGTAGATGTAGGGGGTTTTTTTTTTTTAATTAAGTTTTTTTTTTTTTCATTTTGGACCATACCTGGTAGTGCTGACTACCAGGACTGACTCCTGGCTCTGTCAGTACCAGGACTGACTCCTGGCTCTGTGCTCAGAGGACCATATGGGGTGCCAGGGATCAAGCCTCAGATGGTCACGGGCAAAGCATGCAGTCCACCTGCTGCAGTATCACTCCAGCTTTGAGGATCTGATTAACCCAACACTCCCCACGGAACTGCATTCCCAACCCTAGAATATTATTTGGCTCTTAGGCCATGCCTGGTAGTACTCGGTGCTCCAGGCAGGGCTCTTCCCTCCAGTGCTCAGGGGACCGTGCAGTGTGGAGGGTTCAACTTGGGACTCCCCCCTCACAAAGCATGCACCCCTAGTCCTTTAAGCCTCTTTCAGTCTCTAGAAGATTAACTAAAAAAAAAAGTTTTGTGTGTTGTGCCATCCTGGGTGTCATCCTGTGGTCCCCAAGTACTGCAGGGACAAGTGCCTGGGCAAATCTCTGTGCTGTAGGTTTTACATACAGCACCTTTTCCTCACACAAAACTATGGTGCTTATGAGGGAGAGCGGGGGACTAAATAAGAGACAAGTGAGTGGCCTCTTCTTTTCTCTCTCTGTTTGTTTGGTTGGCCCAGCTCCAAGATCTCCTCCAACACTATTACCCCATCGAGATTGACCCACACCGGACTGTCAAAGAGAAGTTACCTCACATGGTGGAATGGTGAGTGGTGTGCTGGGACTGTGGGCTGGTTCAGAGTGGGAGTGGAGAGAGAGAGGGGGGAGAGAAAGGGAGAATATGAATCAGGTGCTTGATTTGGTGTTCAGATACAACTCCTGGTCGTGCTGGGGACCGTGGGGTCCGGAGTCACCAGGGCTCCAGGCCCTGAGCCTTCTCCCCTAAACCTGTCCCGGAGCAGGTGTTTTTTTTTTCTGGAGTTTTGGCGAGAAGCTAGGCCCCCTGTCCCCATTAGTCCAGCAGTTCAGGCAAGCTGTCCAGTCACATCCCAGGTCACAGGTGGCTGCTACAAGAATGTGACCTACGGAGAAAACTGCAACAGGCTAGAAGCCTTGGCTCGGGGAAATGAGTGCTTGGGAGAGATAAGCGCACCGCAGAAGCAAGTGTGACTGGACAGCACCCGGGCTCCAGGGCTCATGGAGGAAGCGATTCAGAACTGTGGCTTCAACCACTCACTTGCCTCTTATTATTTCTTTTTCTTTTGTTGCTTTTTGGGTCACGCCCCGGCGATGCTCAGGGGTCTCTCCTGGCTCTGCACTTAGGAATTACTCCTGGCGGTGCTCGGGGGGACCATATGGGATGCCGGGGATCGAACCCGGGCTGGCATGGGCTGGCTGCGTGCAAGGCAACGCCCTACCGCTGGGCTATCGCTCCGGCCCGCGTTTTATTATTCCTGGTGGTACTCAGGGGACCATATGGCACATAGACCTGAGCTCCCTGTCTTTCCGGGGATTGAACCCGGGTCAGCTGCGTGCAAGGCTAGTGCCTTACCTTTAGTACTGTCACTCCCACCCTCACCGCTTATTTCTGGGTGGTTCTTCCTTTCAAGAACAGCCGCACCCCAGTGGAACCTGAGCATCAATTGCTGGATGGGACACTTGATGTGGGATTTATTTATTTTATGAATTTATTGATTTTCTGGTTTGGTGGGCCACACCCAGCGGTGCTTGCAGTACCAGGGATCAAGCTCTGGCCTCCCACATTTGCTCAGTCCTTGGAGCTGTCTCTCTGATGTATGTGGAATCTGTTTTGTTTGTGAGCCACACCCAGCAGAACGCAGGGAAAAAAACGCCGTGAGTTGAAGAAGCTCAGGGGACCCTGTGTGATGACTGGGGTAGACCTGGAGTCAGCCGTGTGCAAGGCAAGCGCGCCTTAACCCCTGTACATCTCTCCGACCCCCTACATGGGATTTTCCCTGGGCCTTGAGTTCAGAGTCAGGCGGTTTTGTCTGCAGGTGGACCAAAGCGCACAATCTCCTGTGTCAGCAGAAGATTCAGAAGCGTCAGATTGCCCAGGTGGTCCGTGAGTCCAATGCCATGCTCAGGTAAGTGCTTGCTCTGGCTGTTTCAGCCAATGCCCAGAGGGGGTTCAGCCACAGAGAGGCTGGAATAGCCTGTAGTCCGCTCTTCTCCCACCCCACCTTCTCCCCAAGGATTTTCTATGGCTCATTGCAGAGAAGTTGCTTGGAGTCTGGGATCCTGGAAGTCACCGGCCAGGTGCAGCCCCCTCCCCCACACCACGTGTAGCTTCTGTCACTGTCCTAAGCCATCCCCTGCATGGGACTTGGCTGTCCTTGTCTTTGAGAGAGGAAGAGAGAGAGAGGGGAGGTGAGAGACAGCTGCTGGCACGTCAGAAGCCCCCTGAGCCCTGCTGTGGAGCCCAGTTCCTCAAAGAGCTCAGGGTTAGCGGTTATGTAGGAGCCGCTGCTGGGGCCGGGGGCCAGCATATGCCTGTGACGGTGTCTGCCCCATCCCTGAGCAGTAGCTGTTTTTCCCACCAGGAAAAACAAGACTCTGGGGCCGGAGCGATAGCCCAGCGGGTAGGGCGTTTGCCTTGCACTGCGGCCGGCCCATGCCGGCCAGGGTTCGATTCCCGGCATCCCATATGGTCCCCCGAGCACCGCCAGGAGTAATTCCTGAGTGCAGAGCCAGGAGTAACCCCTGAGCATCGCGGGTGTGACCCAAAAAAAAAAAACAAAACAAAAAAGACTCTTGGGGTTCTGTGTCCAGACTGGACCCCGAGGCTGCCGCCCAGGCAATGTTCTCAGTAAGGAAGGGGCGTGCGTGTGTCTGCTTTGGGAGTCCTCAGTCGGCAGTCTGTGAAGACAGACGGTGAAAGTGCAGATGCGTGGGCACCGGGGTAGATGTGGCCACGACTCATGCCGCGTTTCGCCAGGGTCGCGTGGTGCCAAAAATCCTGTGCCCGGGAGCATGAGAGCTCGGAGCGTGGGAGCGTGTGATGTGTCTGTCCACACAGCTCATTTCAGAAGAACTGAGCTCTGGAAGCACTCCCCCATCAGCAGGAACCCACAGGGATTCTGACCCTTGTGTATGGTGGAATGATCACTATAAAAATAACAGCGAGGGCCGGAGCGATAGCAATCGAGGAGGGCATTTGCCTTGCTGGCAGCCAACCGGGTTCAACCCCTGTCATCCCATAGGGTCCCCCAAGCATCACCAGGAGTGATTCCTGAGTGCAAAGCCAGGAGTAACCCCTGAGCATCGCTAGGTGTGACCCCCAAAAAGGAAAAAATTAAATAACAGTTAATTCCTGCCAGGTAAAATGTGAATTCACACACAGACATTTTATCGCGGCGAAATAAGGCAGAAATGAAAGATATAGGGGCTCAGGGCTGGCAAGTTCAAGAAAAGGTGAAGTTTCTCAGAGATGACCCAAAGGTAAAGGAATGGGGCAGCCGAGCCACTGATGAAGCAGTTCAGTGGTGCCATTCCTGGACCACGTGGATGGACAGACAGACACACACGAAGGAGGAGTATCACGGCTGAGAAAGACCTGGGGAACTTGGTGTGGCTAGTCATTCCAGGGATGTGGGTGCCTGCAAAGGCCCTGTGACTGCTCTGTAGTTTATACCTCATCTTAAAACATTTGAAACATGGGGCGGGAGCGATAGCCCAGCGGGTAAGGCGTTTGCCTTGCACGCGGCCGGCCTTTGCCGGGCCCAGGTTCGATCCTCGGCATCCCATATGGTCCCCGAGCACAGCCAGGAGTAATTCCTGAGTGCAGAGCCAGGAGAAACCCCTGAGCGCCGGGTGTGACCCAAAAAGCAAAAAACAAACAAACAAAAAACCCCATTTGAAACATTAGGGCCGGAACGATAGCCCAGCGGGTAGGGCGTTTGCCTTGCACGTGGCAGGCCCATGCCGGCCGGGTTCTATCCCCTGCATCCCATATGGTCCCCTGAGCATCGCCAGGGGTAATTCCTGAGTGCAGAGCCAGGAGAAACCCCTGAGCATTGCCGGGTGTGACCCAAAAAGAAAAAAAAAATTTTTGAAACATTAGGCTCAGTGGTCGAGCACTTGCCTTGCAGGTGGAAGGCCCTGGTTTGATTCCTAGCATCTCAAAACAACAAAATATTTTGTCTTTTTTTTTTTCTTTTTGGGTCACACCCAGCGATGCTCAGGGGTTCCTCCTGGCTCTGCACTCAGGAATTACTCCCGGCAGTGCTCGGGGACCATATGGGATGCCGGGATTGAACCCGGTCGGCTGCACGCAGCGCAAACGCCCTACCCACTGGACTATCGCTCCGCCCACAGCTAAATATTTTGGGCAAGAGTGATAGTACAGCAGGTTCAGTGCTTATCTTGCATATAGCTGTCATGGGTTCAATCCCTGTAACCCATATGGTTCCCTAAGCCTGCCTGGAGTGATCCTTAGTGTAGAGCCAAGGGTAAGCCCTGAGCACTGCTGGGTATGGCAAATAATAATAATAATAATAATAATAATAATAATAATAATAATAATAATAATAATAAACGACTTAAAAACATGCAACCTGAGGGGCCAGAGTGATAGTCCAGTGGGTAGGGCGTTTGCCTTGCATGTGACCAGCCCGTGCTGGCCGGGTTCGATTCCCGGCATCCCATATGGTCCCCGAGCACTGCCAGGAGTGATTCCTGAGTGCAGAGCCAGGAGAAACCCCTGAGCATTGCCGGGTGTTACCCGAAAAAGAAAAAAAAAACATGCAACCTGAGGGGTCAGAGCAGTAGTACAGCAGGGAGGGCGTTTGCGTTGCACGTGGCTGACCTGGGTTCTATCCCGGCATCCCATATGGTCCCCAGGCACCACCAGGCTGGTGTCCTTCAGAGTCTGCCTGCCTTTCAGGGAGGGATACAGGCCGTTCTTCAACACCCTCCACCAAAACAACATCCCTCTGTTCATCTTCTCTGCGGGCATTGGCGACATCCTGGAAGAAATCATTCGGCAGATGAAAGTGTTTCACGCCAACATCCACATCGTGTCCAACTACATGGATTTTGATGACGACGTGAGGCATCTTGGGATGGGGAAAGAGGGATGGAGCTGGGGGGAGGGTTCCCAAATGTGAGCCTACAGTGCTGCAGTGGGAGAAGGGCTGGTTTTGTGTTTGTTTGTTTGTTTGTTTGGGGAGGTGGGATGGGGCATACTCAGCTGTGCTCAGGACTTATTCCTAGCTGTACTCCTGGGGGCCAGAGAGATAGCACAGCGCATTTGCCTTGCATGTGACCGACCGGGTTTGATCCCTGGCATCCCGTATGGTCCCCGAGCACCTCCAGGAATGATTCCTGAGTGTAGAACCAGGAGTAACCCCTAAGTATTGCTGAGTATGGTTCAAAAAAAAAAAAACCAACAACAACAACAAAAAAAAACAAAATCAACAACAAATAAAACAAACATTTTTTGTAATGGAATTCTCCTGTGGGGTTTGGGGATCAAACCCAGGTCAGCTGCATGCAAGGCTAGCTCCCTACCCGCTCCAGCCCAGGACTGGTTTATTATTGATGCCAAAGATAGTTAACTTATAAAGACTTATTGCCTGACCTCAGCTCTCTGCCTGGGTCAGAGGTCAGTTTGGTCCTGTCACCATCCAGGTCCTTGCCCTGGGCCGTCCAGCTACACTAGGGTTTGCACTTGTTGCTCTAAAGCCCTAACTCCCCATATTCTTTCGTTTTTTGTGGGGTGCAGGTCACACCTTGCAATTATCAAGAGTTATTCCTGACTATACACTCAAGAACTACTCCTGGAGGGGCTGGAGAGATAGCACAGCGGGTAGGGCATTTGCCTTGCAAGCAGCTGACCCAGGTTCGATCCCGGCATCCCATATGGCCCCCCCAAGCACCGCCAGGAGTAGTTCCTGAGCGAAGAGCCAGGAGTGACCCCTGAACATTTGTGAGTGTGACCCAAAAAAGCAAAAAAAGAATAAAACATAAAAAGAATTACTCCTGTCAGTGCTCAGGGGACCATATTGGGTGCTGGGAATTGAACCCAGTTCAGCTGTGTGCAAATCAAACGCCCTACCCGCTGTACTATTGATAGTTCCAGCCCAATCTGGCTTGCCCCCCCTTTTTTTTCCTTTTTTGGGTCACACCCGGCGATGCTCAGGGGTTACTCCTGGCTCTTCACTCAGGGGTTACTCGTGGCTCTTTGCTCAGGGGTTACTCCTGGCAGAGGTCAGTGTATCATATGGAATGCTGGGGATCGAGACAGGATTGGCCGCATGCAAGGCAAATGCCCTATCACTCCAGCCCCTGATTTCCTCTTAAACCCTGAACTTGGGCCTGAATTTTGTTTTCTTTGAGGCCTCACCCAGCGATGCTCAGGTCCTGACTCTGCATGCAGGGATCGCTCTTGGCGGGCTTGGGAGATCATGTGGGGTACGGGGATGAAACCAGGGTCACCCACTTGCAAGGCATAATCCACCCACTGTACTTCTCTCCAGCCCCACAGTGGCCAGAATTTTTACTACTTTGACCTTTTATCATGGCATGACCTTTACCTGAGAGCCCACATGTGGATTTGCTTGGCCCTGGGTATGACCTTTCTACTTTGGCCGAGTTGCGGATCAGCAGTATTTCATACCCCTGGAGTTGAAGCCACTCGTTATAGACTTTTTTTGTGAAACACCAGGAGTAAGGGATTGGAGCAATAGTATAACAAGTAGGGTGTTTGCCTTGCACACGGCCAACCCAGGTTTGATCCCTGCATCGTTTATGGTTTCTCCAAGCCCACCAGGAGTAAGCCCTGCCAGGTGTGGCCCAAACACTTCCTCCCCCACCCACAAAAGGTGGTAAATACTGTAGGCTTGCATTATAAATCCTTGTGGACTGTGTATGATCATTTACATATGATCTCTGCTGCGACTGCTTAGCCCTGCTATGTAAAAGAAAACAGGGGCCGGAGCGATAGTAGAGAATAAGGCATTTGCCTTGCATGCGGCTGACCGGGTTCAATCGCTGGCATCCCATATGTTCCCCGAGCACTGCCAAGAGTAAGTCTTGAGTGCAGAAACAGGAATAACCCCTGAGCATTGCCGGGTGTGACCCAAACAAAGCAAAAAAAAAAAAAAAAAAAAAAGGCATGGCTGTTTTAATAAAACATTGTGGACTGAGCTAGTACAGGAGTTGGCACGTGCTTGCATGCAGCGTACACAAGTTCTATCCCTTACACCTCATGGTTCCCGGACATCGCAAGATGTGACCTCAACACCCCACTCCCAAGTTATCAATAAAGCTTTGGGCCTAGAGCAGCAGTACAGCGGTTATGACGTTTGCCTTGCACATAGTCAACCCAGGTTTGATCCCTGGCATCCCATAGGGGCACCCCCATGACCCCCTCCGCCCCCGCATGGGTAGGAGTAATTCCTGAATGCAGAGCCAGGAGTAAACCCTGAGTATCACTGGGTGTGGCCCCCAAACCAAAACAAACAAACAAGGACCAAGTCTGGATCAGAGAGAGCACCAAGGGCTGAGCATATTCTTTGCATGCGGAAGGCCCAGGTTCAGTCTCTGGCACCACATGGCTCTGGTACTTGGTGTCCCCAATTTCTTTCCACCAGGGCCTCTGGTGCTCACCAGGGAGTGACCCCTAGCACAGAGCCAGGAGTAGCACCTGAACACCCCGTTGTGCCCCCAAAAAACAAAACAACAGAAAAATGGAGGCAGATCTGGCCTGTTGCCCCTTGTTCGCTGATCCCTGGTTTGAGCCCAGTGAGGGCCGGAAGCACTTATGGCCTTTGGGAGCCCCCATCCCTCTCAGGTACGGGCGGAGCTCGCCTGGCTGGAGCCCTGCAGCCCTCCTGTCTCTGGGTTTCTCTAGGGTTTCCTCCAGGGATTCAAGGGCCAGCTCATCCACACGTACAACAAGAACAGCTCTGTGTGTGAGCTCCGGGTACTTCCAGCAGCTGCAGGGCAGAACCAATGTCCTCTTGCTGGGGGACTCCATGGGCGACCTGACCATGGCCGACGAGCGTGCCCCGGCGTGCAGAACATCCTCAGGGTTGGCTTCCTGAATGACAAGGTATGTGGGCGCTGGACCCTCCTCCCTGGTGGCCAGCCTCTCCTGCCTGCTAGCATATGCTGACCAGGCCCCCTGTGTGCTAAGGCCTGAGTTGAGCTTGAGCAGTACAGAGGCAAGACACCAGGATAATCCCTTGTTCTCGGTAGGATAAACAAAAACCCGATGGGCCCAGCTGTGTACTCAGCACGTGGCCTGACTACAGAGTTCAGAGACAGGCGAAGGCCAGGTGGAGTCACACTTCCCACATGCCCAGGAGGTGCCGAACACGCCCGCCAAATAGCCCTCCAAAGCTCTGACTTTCACACCCATTTTGCAGATAATAAAATAGAGGCAAGAAAGTAGGCCAGAGAGATACCACAGCGGGGAGGGAGCTTGCCTTACACGCGCCAATTCGGGTTTGATCCCTGGCACCCCGATGGTCCCTTGAGCAGTACCAGGTGTGACCCCTCCCACCCCCCAAAAGAAGATTCAGTCACTTTCCCAAGGCAGCAGGGCTGAGTCCAGATTCTCCCAGACGGGTAGGCCCCATGGGGGTGTCTGTGGGGAACAGGGAACTGTCGGATGTTGCCTTGTGTGTGTAAGTGCAGGAGCGGCTCCGGGGCCCACGGGCGAGAGCTCTGTGGCCACAGAGGGGCCTCCGCGTGGGAGAAGCGCGTGTGGTCCCCCCAACCTTGGGTCCAGGAACTCTCGTCTCCCTGGGCTGGGCTCTTGAAAGTGTGGTTAGGGAGGATGAGAAGGAGCAGCCGGGTGAATGTGGAGCCGTGGGTGCCCTGTGGCTCGGGGACTGCCCAGGCCCCCGCAGACGAGCTCCGACCTCCGGGACTATGTTCCTTCCTCCGATTTTTCTCGAGGCGCCCTGGATTTCACGATACTGATAACTGATAGAATTGCATGCAAACAGTAGCCTGACACCTCGGTCACCACCCGAGTTTCAGCTGCCCTCTGCAGTGTCCCTGGGTCCCTCCCATCCACCTCCCCAAACTCCCACCCCATTCGCCCGGCCCCATTTTGTTTGTTTCTTTCTTGCTTTTTTCTTTTTTCTTTCTTTTTTTTTTTTTTTTTTTTGCTTTTTGGTCACACCTGGTAACGCTCAGGGGTTACTCCTGGCTCTGCACTCAGGAATTACTCCTGGCGGTGCTCGGGAACCATATGGGATGCCAGGGATCGAACCCAGGTTGACCACATGCAAGTCAAACGCCCTCCTCGCTGTGCTATTGCTCCGCCCCCTGTGTTGTTGTTCCGTCTGTCACAGTCAGGTCAGGGCTCACGGTGGCAGCTGCTCGCTGTCTGCAGGTGCCGACTTCTGTGCCCGGAAACTCCTGGGAGCGGCAGCTTGAGTTGTGCCGCATCCGAGGCACCAGAGCTGGGCAGGAACAGGTGGGGACGGTGGCTGGTGTCTCTGGCAGGTGGCCGAACGGCGGGAACGCTTACCTGGACGCCACTGACATTGTGCTGGAGCAGGACGAGACGCTGGACGTGGTCAACGGGCTGCTACAGCACATCCTGGGCCTCGGGGGAGCAGATGGAGGTGTAGACCCTGAGTGCTGGCCGTGCCTGCAGCTGGAGCCCAGACAGCAACGACCACCACCCACCCCGCAGGAGGCTTCCTGCCGGCAGCGGGCACAGCTTTCCCCTGTTCAGGGAGTTAAGTCTTGGGCACCTGAGCAGCGGGGGACCCCCTCCTTCCTGTCCCCCAGGGGGCGGCCTCTGTGTGTCCCTGGAGCTGGAGAGGCCCCTGCGTGGTGACCACTGCCCTACAGTGCTGGCACTTCAGGGATGGTCCTGACCAGACATGTTCTCTTTCCAGTTTGTAGACGTGGAAAACGCTTCTGCCAGATCAGCTGTGTAAAAACAGACCAAAATAAAGGGAAAACAATGGGTGTTCTGTTGTGGGGTGGTGTGGATTGGGGGGGTTTGCTGGAGGTGACTGCTGAGGCTCCAGGGAACACAGTTTGAGCACCCCCAGATCGAGTCAGAGCTCTTTGTTTTTTTTTTTTGCTTTTTTGGGTCACACCCGGCAATGCTCAGGGGTTTCTCCTGGCTCTGCACTCAGGAATCACTCCTGGCGGTGCTCGGGGGGACCATATGGGACGCCGGGGATCGAACCCAGGCCTGGCAGGCCTGCTGTGTGTAAGGCAAACGCCCTACCCACCGGGCTATCGCCTCCGGCCCCAAGTCAGAGCTCTTTGGGCACAGTTTACATGAGTGCGGAGGGGCCGGCAGGCAGGGACCAGGGCTCCACTCACGCAGTGGTTGCACCAGCTGGGGTTAGCCAGCCTGCCCCTTGGCTTCCACTCCTGCCTGCATTGGGGGGTCAGCTCATGGGGCTAGGGAGGTGCCCCACATGTCTTGGCACACTGGATGCCATACTTGCTTGGGTGGCCAAGAACACCCAGCTTCTCTTGTAGGGCACCTTTGAGAAAAACTGCAGGTGAACCCCTGGCCTGGGCTTTCTTTACCCGACCTCTCCTGTTGGGGAACCGCTGGGGTCCCCAACGATAACAGGAAACAAGTTCCCTTCTACCTCCAAAGCCGGGTGGGGATGGATGAAAACTCAGGAGTCCAGCACAGTTCTAAAAAGGCTTTTGCTAAAGGGGCCGGAGCGATAGCCCAGCGGGTAAGGCGTTTGCCTTGCTCGCAGCCAGCCTGCGTCGGCCCGGGTTCGATCCCGGCATCCCATATGGTCACCTGAGCACCACCAGGAGTAATTCCTGAGTGCAGAGCCAGGAGTAACCCCTGAGCATTGCCGGGTGTGACCCAAAAAGCAAAAAAAAAAAAAAAAGGCTTTTACTAAAACAAGCTCTGCAGCTACAATCCAAAATAATGGGATTCCCCAGACCTCTAGCTCTTGGTCAGAACTTAGACCACCCACAAGGGCCCAAGTCTCCCACCAAAGTGAATCCTCAGTCAGTTCCCTTATATGTCCAAAAGTAATCCTATTTCAGGGAGGGTTGTGTCAACAAAGATCAACAAACCAGCTTCTAGGAGTAGAAGTAGCATAGTGTCATCCTACAGTAGTGCCATTCTTGTTTCAGGTCTAAACAAATGATTATGCCAGGGAACTAGTCCCTTTCTCAGTGATTATCTCTCATGTCAAAACACTGGAGGAAGAGGGGCCGGAGCGATGGCCCAGCGGGTAGGGCGCGTTTGCCTTGCACGCCGGCCGGCTCATGCTGGCCAGGGTTCGATCCCGGCATCCCATGTGGTCCCCGAGCACCGCCGGGAGTGGTTCCTGAGTGCAGAGCCAGGAGTAGCCCCTGAGCATTGCCGGGTGTGACCCAAAAAGCAAAAAAACAAAAAAAAAAAAAACACTGGAGGAAGAGAGAGAGCTGGTAAAAAAGAAATACATCTCAATGGATGTATATTTGGGGAGAGAAACATAATTTCATAGGTTTCATGCAATCTCACAAGGTCTATTTTCTGTTCTGCACCGAGGTGGTTCCGAGTGTCTTGTCCTGTTTACTGAAAGGGTCATGCTCGCCTGCCTGAGGGCAAACTACCATGAACCATCCTTAATCTTAAACGATAGTCTCAATGTAGCCAGGGGTGGTAGTCTCCTGGTAAATTCTAACTGTCCTACGCTGGGATCAGTGGCTATTAAGAGGAACTGTGCCAAATCTAGATGACATTGAAATCAGTAGAGACTATAGTAGTTTCAGAAGTTACTGATTCAGTGTCACAATGACTGTTGTAACTACCACACCCTCCATCAGTGTTTACACAGAAGAGAGATCTCTTTAGCATGAGCCCTGGCTTAAGAACTTGTAAATAGTTTAAACCGTAAGATTAAACAGCAAAGATCCCAAGCTAGCTAGGCCTGTCATCCAACACTCTTCCCCAGAAAGGTGTTCCCTGAAGCTGGAGCAATAGTACAGAGCGTAGGATAATTGCCTTGTGTACAGCGGACCCGCCTTTGATCCTGACATCTCGTGATCCCCTGAGCACTACCAAGAATGACACTTTTTATCCTTTT
>JAJIBD010014966.1:0-58045 GCA_021461705.1 Cryptotis parvus
GGAACATTGGTGGTAGGAAATGGGCGCTGGTGGAGGGATGGGTGATGGATCACTGTATAACTGAAACCCAAACTTGAAGATCTTTGTAATTTCGTATCTCACAGTGGTGTAATAAAAGAAAGGAAAGAAAGAAAGAGAGAGAGAGAGAGAGAGAGAGGGAGGGAGGGAAGGAGAGAAGAAAGAGAGAAGAGAAAGAAAAGAAAAAGAAAGAAAGAAAGAAAGAAAGAAAGAAAGAAAGAAAGAAAGAAAGAAAGAAAGAAAGAAAGAAAGAAAGAAAGAAAGAAAGAAAGAAAGAAAGAAAGAAAGAAAGAAAGAAAGAAAGAAAGAAAAGAAAGAAAGAAAGAAGAAAGAAAGAAAGAAAGAAAGAAAGAAAGAAAGAAAGAAAGAAAAGAAAGAAAGAAACCAAACAGTCTCCTAGAAACAGTAGCAGGGGGCTGCTGAATGCATGGAATAGATATAGGGAAACTCTTGTTTGTGAAGACTGCCAGATTGTGAAAGATAACGGCAGGAAAGCAACAAAAAAGACTTTAAATCATTCTTCAGGGGGTCAGAGAAAGCTCAAAGTTCTATGCACATGCTTTGCATCCACATGTTCTATCCCTGAAACCAACAGAGCCCTCTTCAAGTCAGGTGGAGACCCCAGAGAACAGAGTCAGGAATAGTTCCTGAGCACCACCAGGTATGACCAAAACACAAACAAGCAAACAAACAAAAAAGCAATATCACACGTCCAGGATTGGAAAAGTCTGTACCTCTCCTTTTATTGATGTTGCTTCTTTAAGTGAATAAATCTTTACCATTGGCATAAGAGCCTCATTGGACCCTACCTAGTTAACTGTAGGAGATTCTGATTTTATTAGGCTGTTGGAAGATAATGTACTTTGCTAATTTGATCATCACGCCTTGGATAGAAAGTGAAATAAACTTCTATTTTGTTTAAATCCATTGTTCATTTTGGAACTCTGCACCACAATCAAGTCTTTATCCGAACTAAACTATTAGTTAAATTCATGTATTCTGTTCCTCCCCTACCACTTCCCTTCCCTCTGTTTATGTTGTGATAACCAGGCTTCACCACACACACACACACACACACACACACACACACACGGTTGTGGAGCTCACATACTCAGCTGCAATGCTTGCTGAGTGTCACTTTCCTTTAGTTAAATTGATCATTGTGTGTAGAAACAAGGGCTGGGAGACTGACTCACTGCTGGATGCTTGCTGTAAGTGGGGGGGGGGTGGGGAGGGCAGTTAGGATAGAGGAAGGACTGCTATCACAGTGATAGTTGCGAATGATGTACAAGAACTGAGTTCTGAAGTTAGGTAAAGGAATATGTACAATAATTCTCCATGGGGCCGGAGCCATAGTCCGGCAGGTAGGGCATTTGCCTTGCATGTAGCCTACCCGTGTTCGATCCCTGGCATCCCATATGGTCCCCCATGCAGTGCCAGGAGTGATTCCTGAGCACAGAGCCAGGAGTAACCCTGAGCATCGCTGGGTGTGACCCAAAAAGCAAAAAAATATATAAATAAATAATTTTCCAGTATTTATTGCAAATCATAATTGCCCAAATGGAAAAAGAGAAAGAGAGTGAGAAAGAAGAAGAGAGAAAGAGAGAGAAAGGAAAAGTGTCTGCCATAGAGGCAGTCTGTGGGGGAGGATTATCAGGAGGGAAACTGGGGACATTGCTGGTGAGAAACATAACACCATGAAAAGACAGATGTCAGAAAAATGTATGACTGAAACCCAATCATGAACAACTTTGAAACTACGTATCTCACAGGATTCAATTAAAAAACGAAAGATTACTCTGTGCTTGCCAGGATCCACACTTCCCCTCTCAGTTCAGGAGCTCTGACTTACTCTGTATGCTTCTGTATGCTCTGATGCCCACAGGTGCTTTCCAGAGTTGAAAATCACATGCTGGAAGAGCTGGAATCTTGAACAGCAGAGCTTCCATGCTCAAAACGAAGAGCGACCAGAACCACACTCTACTGCAGGTGGCAGCACTAGAGTTGAACTTGAGACTTCATGCTTGCAGGGAAGCATTTTCATCACTGAGTCATATTTTAGCTTCCATTGCTTCCTTTAAGAATGATGGGACAAGGATGTAGCTCAGCTATAGCACACATGCCTTTAAGCATCTATACAAGTAGAAGGAGTTGGGTGCCGGAGCCACAGCACAGCGGGGAAGGCGTTTCCCTTGTTTGTGGCCAACCTAGATTTGATCCTTGTTATCCCATACGGTCCCCGAGCACTGCCAGGAGTAACCCCTGAGCGGCGCTTGGTGTGACCCTCCCACAACCCCCAAAAAAAAGCAACAACAACAAAAAAGTAGAAGGAGTCGAGAGATTTGCTGGTAGCATTTTATTATACATTTAAAAAACCCTAAAAAGATTCCTAGAAACAATAAATATGTATAGTAAAGTGGTAGGCGACAAAATCAACACACAAAATTGTTCTGTATTATTAGAAGGAAGAGAAGGAAAATATTTAAATACCATTTTTACAACTGTGTAAAAAAGTCAAGTACCTAGAAAAAGAAGTGAAAGTCTTTGTTGAAAACTGTACATCATTACATAGTTTATAGAAGAAAAGAAGAGAAGACACAAAGACATGGAAGACTATTCCAAGTTTGTGGATTGAAAAATTAAGGTTGTTTAAATCACCATTTACCCATAGCATTATACAGATATGGTGCAATCCCTATCAAAATTACAATGGCATTCTTCAAGGACATAAAGCAAATGCTACTAAAAGATGTGCAGAACCATAATGATTCCCAAATACCCAGAGAAATTCAGAGGAAAGAAAGACGGATGCATATAGTAAACCCACACTTTAAACAATACTATAAAACTATGCAACCAAAACAGTGTGGTACTGGAATAAAAGCAGACTTCCAGAAAAATGGAATAAAATTAAGGTCCCAGAAGTCAACCTTCTGATATATGAACAGATAATTTATAAAAAAGAAGCTAAGATCATAAAGTAGAGAAAGGAAAATCTTTTTTGATAAGTTGGAATGGAGAAAATTGGTACTTTGACAATTGGTACTAACCACACAAAAAACGAATGAAGGTCAACCACCATCTCACACCATACACAAAAGTTCATTTAAAATGGAATAAAGGACACTTCACAACTGTCACCATATTCAAGGCTGAACTTCATTGCTCAGATGAGCTCCACCCAGAAATTAATCAGTTGAAAAACTCAGGTGTCTGGGTTTTGTAACTGAATCTCTCCAGGCTTTCAGAGTTGGGGATGGGCTGCCTCATCTCCCTGTTTTTCTGGAAGGCCAAGCTGTTGTGCCCATGAACTGCCTCATGTGCCAAGTAATCTCATCCACCGGCCATGATCCAGAGACTCATATATAAATCTCAAAAGAGATGAACAAGTGGCAGAGGTGCTTCTGGTCCCTGAGCCAGGCTGAGTCAACTGAGGCAACCCAGAGGAGGATGGGTGAGGACATGGCCCATCCCCAGAGAGTCCCAGCAATTTCCACACCCCACAATCACCACCTTGCTCAAGGACACACTCCACTGCTTGGACAAGCTCCACCAAGAAATTAATTCTTTGAGAAACTAGGTGATTCAATTAAAAAATGATACAAATCATTGGTTGAAGAAATTATAGCTGAAAACTTTTCCAGTATGAAGATGAAGCTATATACATCCAGATGTAAGAAGTTCAAATAGTTTCAAGTAAAATAAACCCAAATAAGGGACACGTTGCAACCAAAAATAAAGAAATAGTTAAAATCCCTATTTGTCTAGTGGTGGTAAGATCAAGAGAGAAATTTACACATAAAGGCACCCCTGTAAGATTCACAGCAGATCTTTAAAATGAAGCTCTGTGTGTCAAAGAGAATAGTAGGACATAGCAAACAAGTTAGATAAAAAAATATCCTAACCATTTTTCTTCCTCCTTTCTGGTGATTATAAATATTCTTTTCTACAAACCCCAGAAAAAAACTTAAAGGAATCTGTCACGCCAATTTGTACCAAAGTATCATCAGTTAAAATTGCATCAGAGCTGTCAAAAATTCTATGAAAAGAGGTGCAGGAATTAATCTTTAATGACTGGTTCAATGGATTAAAATCCCTACTTAATATTTCTGTGCTCTCATATTATTTCAAGTACAAGACAAGATTTATATTGTTTAAACAAACAAAATAGTTTAAAGGCCTTAATATTAAACCTAAGCCCACAAAAATAAATCAAGGAGAACATAGGTAGAAGTCTTCATGATATTGGCCAGTAAATTTTATTTGACTAGACTGGTAAAGATAGTATAAGTAAAAATAAATAATATGTCAAATAAAATAAACTAAAAGGTTTATTTTGTAGTGCAAAATAAACCACTAAAATAAAAAAAATGAATACTACTGAATGGGAAAGAATTTTCATATCATGCATCTGACAGAGTGCTAATATCCAAACTATACAAAACATTCACAAAATTTTAAAGCAGCAACAACAACGACAAGCATTTAAAAACACAGAGAATTCATTCATTCATTCATTCATTCATTCATTCATTTATTTATTTATTGCTTTTTTGGGTCACACCCGGCAATGCTCAGGGGTTTCTCCTGGCTCTGCACTCAGGAATCACTCCTGGCAGTAAAAACACAGACAATTTGGGTTGGAGCAATAATACAATGGTAGTGTGTTTGCCTTGTATATGGCTGAGGGTGGTTCAATCCCTGGCACCCCATATGGTCCTCCAAGCACCACCTAGAGTAATTCCTGAGTGAAGATCCAGGAATAGGCCCTGAGCACTGCTAGATATGTCCCCAAAGAAATTGTTGTTGAACAGCCCTCCACAAAGATGATATACAGATGACCAGGAGGTACATAAAAAGTGTTTAGCATCACTGATATTTTTAATTTAATGTTTTTATTATATCACCATGAGATATACAATTACAAAGACGTTCATATTTGGGTTACGGCCATACAGTGTTCCAGCACCCATCCCTCCACCAGTGCCCATTTCCCACCATCAATGTCCCCGATTCCCTGCCCCCCTCCCCTAGCCTGCCTCTATGGCAAGTTTATTATCTCTTTCTTTCTCTATCTCTCTCTTCCTTCTCTTACACATTGTGGATTGCAATATATATATTTAGGGGTTATCATGTGTATCTTTTTGCCTGTATTTAATGCTCAATTTTAGGTTGGTATTAGCACTTTTGACAATTATTACCACTCTGTTCCCTTCTCTGTCTTACCTAACCTCTGACACCCACACGTTTGGCATCACTGATTTTTATTGATGAGCCACTGTGTGAACCCAGTGAATCTGAGCTACCTAAAAATGGCCAGAAACAGTGTTGACAAAGATATGGTGAGAAAGAAACCCTCAATCACTATTAGTAGGAATGTAAACTGGCTTAGCAGCTATTGAAAACAGTATGGGCATTTCTTTTTTAAATGGGAGTGGGGAAGAGCTGGAGGGTTGGAGAGATAATACAGCAGGTAAGACACATGCCTTGCATATATAGCTAACATGGGTTCAATTCCACTTATGGTGCCCAAGTCTGCCAGAAGTCATCCTAAAAGCAGAGACAGAAGCTCTGAGCATTGCTAGGTGTGGCCCCAAAACAAAACAAGTAAAATGAAAATGGGGTGTTAATGAGAGTTCATGGGCTAAAGTAATTGCCTTGTACACGATTGACTCTAGTTTGATGCATGGAACCAGATGTGTGGCTCTGAGTATCACACAAGTGATTCTTAGGCATGAAGCTAGGAATATGTTCTGAGTACCACTGAGTATGGCCCCCAAACAAACAAACAAATGAATAAAAAGGAAAATAGGACTACCTTATGGTTCAGTAATTCCCCTCATGAGTATCTATCCCAAGAATTCAAAATTGCTATTTTGAAATTATATATCACTTGTATCACTTGACTTCCCATTGCTCATCAATTTGCTCTAGCGGGCAGCAGTAACATCTCCATATGTCCTGTCACATGCTAGTGTAGCCCAAGGGCATCTGCTCGCTCCAGGAACTAAAGAGCCTCAAACCATTCCATCAGGTCATGGGAATAAGGTCTATAATTGTTGCTGGTATTTGGTATATCAAATATGACACGAATAGCTTGCCAGGCTCTGCTGTGTGGGTGGGATACTCTTGTAGTTGCCTCTAATCGCCTGCATTTATTGATGAACTGCAGGGCCACTTTGCATACCTGGCATACCTGGCATACCTGGGCTGGGCTTGAAAAAGACTGCTGTAGGGTGGGTATCTGATAAGCTGGGCTTGTGATCAGCTCTTCTGCTGGGTGGAGTTCTGACAAGTGGGGAGGCCAGATGTGGAAAATGGCAGCTCTCATAGTGTGGGGGTTCCTCTGGCTTCTTGCAAGGCTCTGCTGGGGTGGCTTCCAAGGCTAGAACCCACCTTCCCTCCCGGGTGCTTCATGATCAGCTGGGCACAGGGACAGCTGTTAGTAGCTCTACCCCATGAAATTACATATATATATATATATATATATACATATATATATATATATATATATATACATATATACATACACCTATCTTTCTTTTTTTTTAAAAAACTTTTATTATACCACAGTGAGATATACAATTACAACGTATTCATGTTTGGAGGTTTCGGTCACATAGTGTTCCAGCACCCGCCCTCCACCAGTGCCCATTCCCACCACCAAGTCCCCCATTCCTCCCCCTCCCATAGCTTTAAATGACAGGTTCTTTATCAAGAGAGTCTTTTTCAGTAGTATGAAACAGCTGAAGACTGGAATTATCCGAGCAGCCCACCTTGTTCAGACCATTCTAGAATGGTTCATTTATGTTTTACATAGGTACTGTCTAAAAGTCCCCACTACCTCACTACTTTAGAATTATTACTGCACACTTCACTTCTGTCTTTTCAGGACGATTCACCCTTGTTTCCTTAAAATAATGCCCTTCTTCCAGTTTCTTGCAAAAAATGTTTCTATATTTCAATTATTTTTCTTTTTGTATTTAACCTGTTTTCTAGAAGCCATACACCTATCTTTTGGTATTACTATTACTATTGCAAATATTAGAGCACTATTTTCAATAACTAAGATCTGGAAACAACCTGAGTAACCAATGTTAGATGAGTGAATAAAGAAATTGTGGAATGTGTATGAAATAAAATATTACATATCTATAAGTAAATGAGTAATCTTTCCTTTTGCTACAATATGGGTGGAACTTGGAGGTGTGATATAAAGCAAATAAGAAGGAAAAAGGAAAGACACTGGATGATCTCACATATATGTGTAGAATGAGAATAAACAATGGTCAACGACATCAAATCCTCAGATTTTCCAACAGAATTAGGTTTACAAAACATATGAGAATATGGATTTACAATAGCATAAGAGATCGCTTTTGGCCTTTTGGCTAAGATCAAGTGTACAATAGCATATGAGAATTGGGTTTCCGAAGTGGAGGAATGGGGTGAGTGGTGAGGGCAGGGAAACTTGAAGAGCAGATGACAAGGGACCTAGGCACGGTGGTGGAGAACTGTGGGACTTTGGTGGCAAGTGTGCTGTAATAATTTTGCATGCTTGAAACAATACTATTGCAAACCAAGTTATGCCAATTTAAAAAAGAAATGATTTAAATGGTGGCATTGGATTTTTTCAAGCCCATTTTCTCTCTTGAGCACTTATTTTTCTCTCTCTTTCCTGTTTTTTCCCCACTCTAGAAAAGCCTGTGTTCTCTCTTGACCATGCATTTATTTTTTCTCTCTTCTCACATTTTCCTAAGTAAATTTCTTTCAGCAAAATCTATTTTTCTTGAGAATTCAGTTCAGCAATGGAATACATCATGTTTGTTAGCACTCATAGAAATATATAAGCTTGTGAGATTCTGAAAAACCAAAAATCCTTAACAATACCCAAGAGCCAGTTTTCTGGGTTCATTTTTTTATCTAAAATGCACTGGTGAGGGAAATGTGTGTTTGTGTTGCCTTCACTTTTTTAAAAATCTCTTAGGCAAGTGTCCCTTTTTACCAGATAGGTTCTGAAAATATGAATGTTATGAGTGTCTGAATGTGCAGGATTTGAATTCAGAGAAAATAAAAGCCAGGTGCTAGCTCAGTTACTTCCAGCATCGGTGAGCATCAGCTTAATTTTATTATACATTTGGCAACAAAGCACTCAGCTATAGTAACTAAGTCCGCATGCAATAGAAAAAAATGGTATAACAATGGCGGCGGTCCCCAGCGGACCCCCCCCGCCGGCGAGATGCACCGGATCATACAGTTTAAAAGGCTTACTACCAGGTCGGGCACACCAAGAAAACCCCTGGATCCAGTAGAACCCCCCCGTGGGCCGAGGGCCACCGTAAAACTCCAGGGAATAACGCTCCAGACCCACGGAAGACCGGGCGACCGCAACCCCCCCCCAGACCTTCCTCCCTTGTTATGGAAGCGGGAGGCCAAGCCCCCAGGTAATCCCTCCCTGCATCTCCCTAGGGCCTTCGCTAATTTGAGCGGGAGCCTTTGATAGAAGGGGTTCGAGATGGTGTCACTGTACCAAGATCAACACCAATGCCTTAAATATTTCTCCAAGCTTCCAAGTCTCCTCTACTTCTTTAGTTTTAATTTCAGGAGCTTTTTGTTTGAAGCAAACAGCTTTCTCTCTGGCCTACCCCCCGCCCTGGTGATCTAGCTAGCCCCGAGATTGAAGATGGGAGAATATTTAACCAGCTGCACATACATGCGGATAAACTGCCACATTTAGACACCCCCTTATCTCGAGGATCGGGAGGCAATCAGAGAGAGCAGCGGCCCTTGAGTCCTGCAACATAACAATAATGAGGAAAATCACAAATACATTAAGATGACCAAGAGCATATGAGAAAAAAAATCAAAAGCTTGCGTTATTGGGGAAAATATAAAAGAGCAGAATTGCATAACTGAAATAAGACCTGTCCCAACTATGGAGTCATCTTGGATAACTTAACACACAGATAGAATGTGATGATGTGAGTATCTATGGCTAGTATAACTGGTGATGAAGACTGCTCTATTGTTCACAAGATCAATTTCCTTAATTTCTGGAAAGAGGCTGCACATTTTTTAATGTCTGCATCATAGAAGATTTATCTCAACTTTAAGACTGAGGCCCTTTCCTCCGCCTCCATGCCAGTTGCCCCAGAAGAGAGAGTCCCACCCACGCCAGACCCACAGCTAATCTGCAACCCTGGAAGAGATCCGGATCCATCCACTTCAGACCCACAGCTGCGCTGCTTGGCCGGCCCCACGTGGAAGCAACCCATGGAGCTGACCTCCCGGTAAGGGGCTTGGCCAGCTCCTGGCAGAGTCCAACATTGCTCCAAGGGTTTGCTCTAATGTGCGGGAGAGAGACCATGCTGGCCTTACTCAGAGTGGAGTTTTAGGCCCTGTCCTTTCCTCCGCCTCCATGCCAGTTGCCCCAGAAGAGAGAGACCCACCCATGCCAGACCCACAAGTCCCTTGGCGCACAGTCGCTTCATGGCTGCGCAATATTCTTAGAGAATGCTGATTTTAGGATAAGGTCCTTCCCGATTTCTCTTGTACGCAGGTAGAACCAGTAAGCCGCAACGACAAAACACACATCAGCACTCAGACTCCTAGTTTCAGCTCCCCAAGAGATAACCTAATCTTTCCCCCTTTAAGTTTCATCAGTTAATGCTTGAGATGAGATCCTTCTACTGAGACTGTACCACCTACACGCCAGAGCCTGGCAAGCTACCAGTGTTTTATTTACTTGTTATGCCAAAAGCTAGTAACAATTATGGACCTCAGTTCCATTACCTGAAGAATGGTTTGGGGCTCTTCCTATCCCTGGAGCAAGCAGATGCCCTTGGGTTACACTTGCTTGTGACAGGACTTACGGATATGTTACTAGTGCCCACTCAAGCAAATCGATGAACAATGGGAAGACAGTGACAGTGATACAGTGAAGACTGAGGTCAGAGAGGTAGTACAGTGGTCAGAGTCCTTGCCTTACATGAGGCCAACCTAGGATCTTTCCCCAGCAACCCTTATGGTACCCTGAGCCACTCTAGGAGAGATCCCCGAAAACATAGCCCTTAGCACCTCAAGTAATCCCTAAGCACCACAAGGTGCTCATCTCAAAACCAAAACAAATAGATAACTTTTAAGATTCACTGTATCACTGTCTTCCCATTCATCATCAATTCGCTTGACTGGGTACCAGTAACATCCCCATATGTCCTGTCTCATGCTAGTAGAGCCCAAGGGCATCTGCTTGCTCCAGGAACATAAAGAGCCTCAAACCATTACATCAGATCATGGGAATGGGGTCTACAATTGTTACTGGTATTTGGCATATCAAATACAATGCAGGAGGCTAGCCAGGCTCTGCCGTGTGGGTGGCATACTCTTGTAGTCACCTCTAAATCCAGCATTTATTGATGAACCACGCGGCCGCAAGGGGCCGCGCAGCCTGGGCTATAATAGACTCTTCTACTGGGTGGAGTTCTGAGGAGAAGGAAGTCTGGATGTGGAAAATGGCGGCCCTCATGGAGTGTGGGGTCATCTGGCTTGTTGCGAGGCTATGCTGGGGGTGGCGGGCCAGGGCTAGAACTTGCCATCCCTCCCGGGGTGCCTCGTGAGTAGCTGGGCACAGGGAGAGTCGTTAGTAGCTCTGCCCCATGTCTGTGAGTCTCTGGATCAGCATACCTGGGCTGGACTTGAAAGAGACTAACTTTTAAGATTAGCAGGAGAAAAAACACTGAACAGCCAAGCTGGAAAAGGTGGCTCCACCCAAATGTCAGAAAGCTGCACTGTGGTATCTCAAAGTGGCAGCTGCTACTATGGCTGCAAGCCAAACTCCCCACCTCAATAGAGTGCCCCAGAGATCTCCCGGGAGGTGGGATGATGCTGAGAGTGAAGTAGAACAGGTATACCCCCTGCAAAAGGAACCATGGAAATGCAGTTCAGAATCCCACCACAGGCAGCAAGTGAAGAATATAATCCTGAGGACTCAGTGATATCCACCTATATAATCTCTCTGAAATGGAATTCAGAGTAGAAATACTCAGGGTGTTTAATGAGCTAAAAAAGAATGAAAAAGAGAGCCAACAACACAAGAGGATATGAGAACAGAAATGAGAAACCACAAACAAAAATGAAAAAACTTGTTAGGAGAAATGAAAACCTTAACTGGAAGGGCTCAAAGGCAGAATAATAACTGCTGAGGACAGAATCAGTGAGCTCAAAGACAGGTCTGGAAAATCTATAGAAAATAGCAAAAGATGGGGGAAATCCTAAAAATAAATGAACAGCTCACAGGAGAACTTTTGGGATGATTTCAAGAGGAGCAATATAAGAATCATTAGAGTCCCTAATGCTCAGGAAGGTAACCTTGATGAAGAAGCAATAGTAAAAAACATTTTTTGGTGAGAAGTTCCCAGAGCTGGAGAGTGCATGAAAGAGACCTGAAAAGTAGTGACTAAAAGAGATCCAAATAAAAATACTTCAAGATAAATCTAATCAAAATGACAAAACCCATAGAGATAAAAAAAAACAGCAAAGTAAAGGAAGGAATATTTACACAGATTTACCAAATAAACCCCTAGGCCCAAAGACAATGGTGGGATATAGTAAAAAAAAATATTATCAATGTAATGAATGCCCACCAAGAATACTTTACCCAGCCAGATTCTTCAGATTCTCACTCAGATTTGGAGGAACAATACACAACTTCACATATAAACAGCAACTCCCGGTCTTTATAGATTAAAAACCATCTTTGCAAGAAGAACTAAAGGGGGCTACTTTAAGACAAGATGAGTCACATAAACATGCTGAACTTTTACAGAAAGGTGTCACAAAACCCCACAACAATAATTTCTCTCAGTGTCAATGAGTTAAATGCACCAATTAAGAGACACAGAATGTCAAGATATTTTAGAAAACTGAATCCAACAGTCTGCTATCTGCAGAAATACATTTGAATAGTCAGAGGAATATATATTCAAAGTCAGGAATTGGAAGACAATTCATCAAACAACCCCCTCAAAAAAAGGCCAGGATGGTCATACTGGTATCAAGACAACATAGACTTCAGATTAATAAAGTTTATAAGAGATAGCAGGAGTCATTTCTTAATGATCAAAGTATATATAAAGGAGGGGGAACTAACAATTCTAAACATATATGAACCTAATGATAGTCCAGAAAAATACTTCAAACAACTAATAGAATTTTAAAAATATATCAATTACCAACATAATAGCAGTTGGAAACTTCAATACTGCTCTTTCATTTCTCAATAGATCAAAGCAGTCCTCAGTAAAATGAGAATGGGTGACATCACCATCACAAACTTCCTTAGGCAGACCCTCAAGTAAATGATCATTTAATCTTTTATAAAGGAGCTAAAATTTGATGGGAGAAACCTATCAACAAGTGGTATTGGGAAAACTGGCCAGCTACATGAAAAAAAAGTGAACTCAGACCTCTTTCTAATGCCATGAACAAAAGTCACATCAAAGTGGATTAAAGACCTTGATATCATACTTGAATCCACAAGGTACATAGACAAAAACTTAGAACTCTCCATGGCATTGATGCTAAAGGCATCTTAAAGGATGAAATGCGACTGACCATCCAAGTAGAAGCAAAGATGAACAAATGGGACTACATTAAACTAAGCAGCTTCTTCACTTCAATGGAAATGATGATCAGGATATAAAGATAGCACACGGCAGGGGAGATTATTTACCCTACACTTATCTGATAAGGGGTCAATAACCAAGATTATAAGGCACTACTAGAAAGAAGGCACCTCACAAGAAAAAAAGACATTCAATAGCATGCAGAGCCTCAAACGCAGTTGGGAGAACTGGAACTCGGCTCTCCCCTAGCTCAGCTGACCATGAGGCTCCCGGGAGGACAGATGGGTTTTGGGAGTGGGCCCATCACCTCTGGAGGGTCCTGGAAGTAGCAGGATGAGACTTGCCCACCACATTAGCCGCCATTTTCGCTGTCCGGATGCTACAAGGACCCTAAGTCTTGCGGCCGCTTCCAGCAGCGTGGCCCATCAAACTAGTGGAAACAGTTATGTCCTTTAATGTACTGCATTCTACAATGTGTAGGAAAGGTAGGCAGGAGGTAGAGATAGAGAGGAGAGAAAAGATATACAGAACCCGCCAGGTAGTTGGGGTGCGGGAGGGGGGGGAGAGGTGGGGACATTGGTGATGGGAGATGGGTTTGGGTGGAGGGATGGGTGTTGGAACACTGTGGAACCAAAACTTGAGCATGAGCATCTTGCAATTGTATGTCTAAAAGTGGTGTAATAAAATTAAAAAAAATAGTGCTTAGAACAGAGAAAAAAAGAACAAAAAAGAAAAAAGACATTCAACCCCATCAAAAATGGGGAGAAGAAATGAACATAAACTTCCCAAAGAAGAAGTACACATTGACAAGAGGTATATGAAAAATTATTTACATCACTAATCATCAGGGAGATGCAATCAAAACAATGAGATATTATTTCACACCACAGGGACTGGCACACATTCAGAAGAACAACCAGTGCTGGCACAGATGTGGGGAGAAAGGGACTCATTCACTGATGGTGGGAATGCTGACTGGACCAGCCTTTTTTGGAAAGCAATATGGACATTCCTCAAAAAACTAAAAATTGATCTGCCATACCCAGAAAGTGCCACTCCTGGAAACATACCCAGGGACCCCAACGCACAATACAGAGAAGACATCTGTACTCCTATGTTCGTTGGAGCATTGTTTACAATAGCCAAAATCTGGAAACAACCCAAGTGCCTGAGAACAGATGAATGGATGAAGAGACTATGGTGCATCTCCACAGTGCAATACTAAGCAGTCATGAGGTAAGATGAAGTCTTGAAATTTGCTCATAGGTGGAGAATATCATGCTGAGTGAGATTAGTCAGAAGGGGAGAGACAGATACAGAGTGATCACACTCATTTGCAGGATATGTTAAAAAAGCAAACAAACATGGTATGAGTATAATACAAAAGACAATAAAAGCAAAAGCCAAAAGGTCTTGTCCAAGATAGGAACCCACACTGGGGTTGAGGGGGTTTGTGGGGGGTGGGGAGTTCAGTTAGGACAGAGAAGGGACCATTATGATAGTGACAGTTGGAAATGATCACTCTGGGCAAGAACTGGAGAGGAGATAAAGTGATAAACATGATAGCAGTATTGCAAAACCACAGTGCCTAAAATGAAAACAGACGAAAGAGAGAGAAGAATAAAATTGTCTGTCATAGAGGCAGGCTGGGGAGGGGGCAGAAGGGAGACTGGGGACCTTGGTGGGGAAGAGTATACTGTTGAAGGAACCAGTGCTGGAAGAGTGTATATCTGAAGCATGAACGTTGTAACTATACACTTCATGATGATTCAGCTAAAAAAAATTAGAGAGCAGCATACAAGCTTCTATGTTTTGACTTTAAATGCTCCAGATAACTGTGGACATTGGAAGGGCACACACAGCGTGTGAGTTGGGGGGTCACTCTTTTCATCAAGGTCCCACTAAGGATTGCTTCTCTCCTATTTCAGGCAGCCCCAGCTTTTCTACCTCTCAAATAGGAAGACTCAGCATATGATCTCTAGACCTATGGAATGATATGTTTTCCCCAGCTAATGGCTGAATATTCCAAATATGCCAATATTTCCATTTACATGACAACAGACACTAACCAAAGAAGCAAACCAGAAAAAAAATGACCTCAATAGTCACCATCCATGTACCACTCCAGACCACCACACACACACACACACACACACACACACACACACACACTCACACCACAGATCTTTAATCCATCTCTCACCTAAAGTAGATTTCAAAAACTACTCCAAATTTGACATCTACCTCTATATACTTTGTAAGCAGCTGTCAGTAGCATGCCCGAACACTCTGGAACAAAATTGAATGTCTCAAACCTTCGAGACATGAGCCTGGCAATCCCAGGTACTAGTCCCACGTGACCCAGATGATTCAATGTCTCCTACCACCAACTTGAATTCTCCTGCACAAAGTAAAATCCAAAAGCCAGACTGACTCCAGATGCCAATTACACCTCCATGTCTCATTTTTTGACTTTTTTTCTGTGCTCTGACCCGGGTCTACCCCCTTGGAACTCTCAAAATTCTGCAACTCCCACTTGCTTTGATACTGTTATTAAATTTCAAGTGAAAGCTAAGCAGTGGGATTTCCTTGGCTGTGTGCTTGCTCCCTTGCTGAACAATAAAGAAAACATAGTCGATGGCATCAGAGCACTGCCAGTGTTTGTTGAAAAGAGACAATTTAGAAAAATGTCCCTTGCAAAACTGCTTACACTCCAGGAGGTCAATTTTACTCTCTTTTTTTTTAATCACTTCTCTAAGGTATAGTCAAAATGCTCTTCCAGTTATTCCCAGAAGTATGGACCTTTGTGAGGGGCAGTGGAAGAAGTCCAGCGACTGATGTGGCCTTTGACATATTGAGAGCCCACACCAGGTCGTCAGCACACAGAACCGATCCAACCTTGGGCTCCTCTGCAAACCCATTAAGCAGCAATAGTCACATTAGTGACAGAGTCTACAGGTATTTGCACTCTGAAACCATGTGAGAACACGGTGTTTCTGAAGGTGAGGAAACTTTCCCATTGCACCTCAAAAGTTCCTTCCACAAGACATCGGATTCAGTCCTTAGACTTGACTTCCCAAGCCTGGACTCATACTAGACTCATAATTCCCGCACTCTGCATCTCCACAACAAGCCATCTGTCTTGGCTGGATAATTCTGCTTTCACAGGCATACATTTAGCTCAAGACATTCCATTTCCAAGAACATATGCTTATTTTTCTTTTTGTATAAACTTTCCTGGGTAAATAAAGTTGAATTAAATTCCAGCTCTAACTGTAAGATTACGGCAAATCTGTCCTCACTGAACATACGTCTTCTTTTCACAGCCAGAAAGATCCCTGGCCCCAAACTCAGTGTGGCTGAGGGGGAAGGCTGACTTCCCAGGTCTTGGAACCAAGCCTTTCCTGACCAGGAATTGATCCAAATCTTTCAGACTACTAACTGAGAGACTGAGAACATGATGAATCCTTGAGCTTTTGTTTCACGATCTATAAAATGGAGTTGCTATATTGAAATGATGCGTGTGTGCAGTGTGGTAGTGGATATTAATTCAACAAATAGAGGCTATTATTACTTATCCTGGAAGAATACAGCAGTTAATGCTCTAATTCTAGTGCCAGAGAGACCTGACTTAGCACCCACACCAATCCTATAGTTTTAGAAAGTATTATGAAAACTAGTAAGTGTCTTTGTCTTTGTTGACACTTACTAGTTTTTCATAATATATAATGTCACTTACCAGCGACAGCCTATCACAGCCCATCTTGCGGCCGCTTGCGTGGTTCATCTATAAATGCTATATTTAGAGGTGACTACAAGGGTATGCCACCTGCATGGCAAGCCTGGCAAGCTGCCCTGTTTTATTTGATATTCCAAATACCAGTAACAATTATATTAGTTCATTCCCATGACCTAATATAATGGTTTGAGCTCTTTATGTTCCTGGAGGCGAATAGATGCCCTTGGGCTCTACTAGCATGAGACAGGACATATGGAGATATTACTGGTGCCCGCTCTAGCAAATAGGATGATCAATGGAAGGATAGTGATAGTGATAGTGATAGTCTTTGTTGAAGGGCTCAAAGGAAAATTTTAAAGCACTTAGCACCCATGCTAATAATGTGTTTAATAAATGGTAATTTATTTTCCTTGCTATTAGTATTATTAGGTAATGTCCCAAATGCTGGCTCAGAATATTTCCCAATGTAAGCAGAATCATCTCTCCAGAGAGAGCAGAGCCCAGGCCTTGCTTCCATCCTGTCTATCCTGCAGCTCACCCTTAGGTATAAGGTCACAATGGGGGGGTTGCCTCCTACTGTTTGAGTTCAGGAATTTTTGTGACATCTCTGAAAATTGCCTCCTTACTACACACAGTCCCTGACTTACAAGAAGGCTGTCGACTAAGGCAAAGAGTTCTCTTCACGTGTGGGAGAGGGACACAGGGATCAGGAGGCGGTGGTTGGGGAGGCTGAGGAACGGTGCAGGCTCTATGCCTCGTAATCAGCACAGACCGTTTGCAGGAGGACCAATAAGGGCTAGTATTGTTATTCAGTTACCCACCTGCAGCAGTTTTTTCCAAGCCCGGCCCGGTATGCCGATCCAGAGACTCACACACATGGGGCAGAGCTGCTGCTTGCTTTCCCTGTGCCCAGCTGATCACGAGGTGTCTGGGAGGGATGGTGGGTTCCTAGCCCTGGCCCGCCACCCCAGCAGAGCCTCACAAAAGCCAGAGGAACCCCCACACCATGAGGGCTGCTATTTTCCACACCTGGACTCCTCTCGTCAGAACTCCACCCAGAAGAGCTGATCACAGCCCGACTTGAGCAGCGGCAAGCTGCGCGGTTCATCGATAAATGCTCGAGTTTTGAGGTGACTACAAGATTGTCCCACCCGCACTGCAAAGCCTGGCAAGCCTTCAGTGTTGTATTTGACATGCCAAATACCACTAACAGTTATAGACCTCATTTCCATGACTTGAATGGAATGGTTTGAGGCTCTTTATGTTCGGGGAGTGGGCAGATGCCCTTGGGCTATCTCACATGTGCCAGGACATATTGAGATGTTACTGGTGCCCGCTCGAGTAATCGATGATCTACGGGAAGTCAAGTGATCAAGTGATTGTTACTCAGGCAATGAGGTCTGCCAGAATGCAAATTTCCTCAGATGTTTCTCAAATTTTTCATTTGTGATCTTAATTTTGTTCATTTTTAAGTTAAATTTAATGCTTTTTTTTTATTAAATCAGCTTGAGCTACACAGTTAAAAAGTTCTTAATGATTGGGTTTCATTCATACAATGTTCCAATACCCATCTCTTCACCGCAGTGCATTTCCCCCCACCAATGTTCCGAGTTTCCCTCATCCCCAGCCTGCCTTTAGCTCAGAACTTTCTTCTCTCTCTCTCTCTCTCTCTCTCTCTCTCTCTCTCTCTCTTCTCTGTCCTCCACACTCACCGGCTCTCAGTTTCTTTCTCCTTTTGGGCATTACTGTTTGCAATACAGGTAATGAAAGGTTATCATGCGTATCCCTTTACAACACTCAGTTCTTTGTGTGACCTTAATTTTAAACCGCAAACCATGTTCAGTAAGAAATACTGAATCAGCATCCAAAAAGAAGACTGTGACAGACCTGTCCGGGAGACCTTGCAGCTAAACTGCTCCTCCCCACTAAAAGGCAGCCCCCGTGTCAGGCAGAACAGACAGGGGCTGGCAATATCTGAGATCTAAGTAGATCGAGGAGCGGAAGAGTTACCTACAAAAATGTACCCAAACAGCCATTTTGATTCACTTGAAACATGTGAGAATCTGAAAGGCAACTTTGATGAGGAAGAGATTTCCTTGACTTCCCTGAAAGGACTAAATATTAATTGTTACAACAAACACTGGTGTGAAAACATCACTCACATAAGAGAGAGATTACGGGCCAGAGCGATAGTACAGCGGGTAGGGAGTTTGCCTTGCACGCGCCGACCTGGGTTCGATTCCCTGGCATCCCATATGGTCCCGAACACCTCCAGGAGTAAATCCTGAGTGTAGAGCCAACAGTAACCCCTGAGCATTGCCGGGTGTGACCCAAAAAGCAAGAAAGAAAAGAGAGAGAGAGAGAGAGAGAGAGAGAGAGATTACAACAAAATAGAAAAAACTCCTTAGCTAAGGTTACTAATTAAGGGGTTGGGGGCTGGAACCTACAAATTGGTATCCAAGATTGAAGGATTCATACCCTTTGGTCCTATTATGATACAATGACTATATAATTTTTCCACAATATCCACAGCCATGTGTGGTGATTCTCTAAACTAGATATGATCATACATCCACATAGATGTATTCATATGGTTGTCATGTGTACTGGTGTTATCAAGGCAAATAATTCTTAGCACTAACATTCTTGAAAACTAAGTAATAATCTATACTTACTAGGCTGTTATGATTTCATAGGCAGTCTGTTTCCTTAACTAATTTTCAGTATCTTTAAAAGGCCAAATATAAGAATTTATTCATCTTTAATTTAATATAGAACATGCTACATTTATGTGTTAAATTGAGACAGATATCAATCTGTCTCCATGGTCTGTCTGAGTCACTGTCCTTCACTTCTTTACTAGGGCCTGAGTGTGGTACCCTACAATTTCTATCTCTATCTGTAGTCATCCCTACATAACTTCTGCCACCCAAAACAAACTTCACTTTGGACCCAGTTTCCAATAATTTCACCTATGTTTGATAGTAAAACATAAATTTGATCAAATGATCCTGTTTTTCAGCAGCTGTTGAAGATGCTTACAAAAATGAGCACAATTTTGAGATATAAATGATCGCTCCAGATATCTTTGGTGAATGCACAGAAGACATTTTGAAACTGACCATCTCGTTGAAAGAAAATCAAAATAAATTTCTCTATCATTTCTGGTAGACTTGGGACAAAGATGCCCAAGGGCCTCTCTGACTGAATCTCCCTTACCTCGGATTTTCCTTGTTCACATCACCGATAGCACTCCTCGGATCCATTCCCAGCACGCCATCTGCTCACCAGATCCTGTTTAAAGCTTTGTTTTCAGAAGAACCCAAATCTCAGTTGCCCTCTTTTCACTTATTGTCTATTTTCTGATCATTTCAGACTCTCCTTCCAGCAGTTTTTCCTCAGTGAATATATTTGTCCTGCAAGGGAGTTGAAGCGTGTTAGTTTTTGAGAGTTTACTGGAATCAATCTACTCTAAACATAAACAAAAGGTTACAAAACACTTCAAGTTTTTCTATTCTCAGCCATTCAGCTACTCTTTCCTGTGAAAATGTGTTAGCAGCTATAAGGTTTGTAGACTCAGGTCCGACAGAAACTGCATTCAGTACCTTCATTTCCAACAAAGTAGTTACCGGCACCCAGCAGGTTTGGTTATATGCATGTTTGTGCCAACCCACTTGCACTTGGGGATCATGTGACCACCTTTTCACCTGGTCTTTATTGAAGGTGGATGTTTACCCAGTTTGCTTTGCTAGTGGCATTCTATTTCATTCTATTCCTCCACACAGCCAAATGATATGAAAAACATATTTAATAAATGGTGTGATTGAAAAAAATAGTGGTTTCTTTCAGTATGACAACATCTACTACGAGAGATGAATAGAGATGTATTAAATTATAAATATAATGAGAAGAAATATAAATGTGCATGTTTCTTAATTTGTGCAAAATAAACTGTTGTCAAAGGCTGAAAACTATAGAATACAAAGAAAAAAACCATATAGACTCATTTGTATGAAAATTCCAAACTGTGAAAGAAAAGGATTACAAGCAAATTAAGTGATTAAAAAACAAGCAAAACAAATACAGGCAGTTAGTATGACAGGCAAATTATGAGTGTTTTTAATATATTAGTGAGGTGAAATAAATCAGTATTTAACAATTAAACTTGCAGAGAAAAATAAGCATAAAAATGAACATGTAATCTATATTGAAATATAAATGACTAGTAAACACAAGAGCAATTTTTCAAGCTCACTACTAGGCAATTATGCACAAATTAAAATATGTACCCCCAATTACAAATATTTAAAAACCAGGTAATCTCTTTTCCTAGCAAAGGTGCTAGATAATTGGCATTTTCAAGTTCTTCTATTGAGAATTAAATTGAAACAATAGTTCTGCAACACATACTTAGATTAAAACAGTTTGATGTTCTTTAAATAAGTTAGCTTATGTGTGTGTATATGGAACTTCCACGAATCAAACCCAAGGCTTCATGCATATGAGATGAGTATTCTACAACTAAGGCACATTCCCAACCACAGTTAATGGTTTTGCTTTGGTTTCTATAGTTACAGGAATAGAACCCAAAGTTTCTTACATGCAAGGCACGTACTTTAGCTCTGAGCTGCGTGCTTCGTCATGAGGACGTTATCTTCTAAGAACTGATCTTATGTAAACAATCAGGAAAGTAGACAAATAGATTAAAATGCTCATGTCAATATCATTTTAGCAGTAAAATAATTATAAAAAACTCAATACGTTTTATAGTAACTAAAATTTATTTTTAAAACACTTTTATATATACAAATACATTATTGAAAGACATGAAAGAAATGCATCTTCATTTTACTTCTCTTGGGTGTGTAATTGTGGGTTTATTTTTTTCTTTATATAGTTATCTCACTCACAACACAAACGTAGATTTGAATTTATATATGGTTTTTTTTTAAGTAATTGTATTTTATACCAGTGTTTTACTGAGTGTGGACAATGGTAATGTTAGACTAGAACTCACCATTGAATATACACAAAGAGACTTACATGATAAACCCTAAATGTCTGCAGGGCTAGCCGCCAAAAAGAAGGGGGATAGAGATGCAGAGACAGAGAGAAAGAGAGGAAAAGGGGGTACCTGCTACTGAGGCAGCCTGGGGGGTGGGCGGGAGGGGGTGTGGGTGTGCTGGTGGTGGTGATGGGGCACTGGTGGAGGGGATGGGTGCTGGAATACTGTATTACCAAGAACCAATTATGAACACCTTTGTAATTGTATGTTTCACTGTGGTATAATAAAAAATTAAAAAAATAAATAAAGTAATTATATTTTAAGACTTTTTGGGCATTTGTATCACTATCACTATATCACTATCTTCCCGTTCATCATCTATTTGCTTGAGCGGGCACCAGTAATAGCTCCATATGTCCTGTCTCATGCTAGTAGAGCCCAAGGGCATCTGCTTGCTCCAGGAACATAAAGAGCTTCAGACTCTTCATGGGAATGACCTAATATAATTGTTACTGGTATTTGGCATATCAAATACCACAGAGGCAGCTTGCCAGGCTTGCCGTGTGGGTGGAATACTCTTGTAGTCACCTCTAAATACAGCATTTATTGATGAACCGCTTGCAGCCGAGCGAGCTGGGCTGGAGATAGGCTCGTCTGCTGCTGGGTGGAGTTCTGACCGAGAGGGCGATGTGGAAGATGGCGGTCCCTCATGGAGTGGGGGGGTTGTCTGGCTTGTTGTGAGGCCCTGCTGGGGTGACGAGCCAGGGCTAGAACCCGCCATCCGTCCCGGGTGCCTAATGAGCGGCTGGACACAGGAAGAGCAAGTAGCAGTTCTGCCCCATGTCTGTAAGTCATTTGTATCAACATGAAATAATTAAGGATGATCAGTGTAGCCTAGATATCAAAAACTAAAAAAAAAGTATGCCATGCATGTATAAAACATATGTAGCAATAATTTATTTTATAGGACCCCAGAGACATTACAGGGGTTAAAGCACTTACCAAACACACAGTCAACCCGGTTTGCTCACTGGCACCACCTGGAATGACCTCTGAGCACAGAGTCAGGAGTAAGTTCTGAGCACCACATACTATGGTCCAAATACCCCACAAAAGTAGAAATGTGTTTTTAGCATTTATTACCATAAAATACAGGTCAAGTGTACATCTCTATGAAAAGGTGAGTGGTATTATGTTATAAAAAGTTTAAATGTATCAAAATTTATGGACTTATGGACCAAACATGGCACTGTTTGCAGGCAAGAACAACGTACGTGAATGCTGTGAGGAACCATCTTCCTGCTCAACAGCAAGCTCACAGTTAAAGTTGGGGGTTCCAAAAAGTTTTATACTAGTAGGTATCCCTAACCCCAATAATAGTCAAGAATCAATTTTTTTCTTTACTCTCTTTTTGTTTTATTTTGTGCCACACCGACTGTGCTCATGGCTCACTCCTGGCTCTGATGTACACTTGACCTAGGGAGAGCAGCAAAAGGCTCTAGTCTGATGGTCAAAATGGTGGTTTCAAGGAAGGGCATTAAGCAAATCTGATTGAGCATCTTCCAAAGAATTAATTTGCGAGATTGCTGCCCTGTGTATTTTACAAGATAACCCAGTAAAATACAAGACTTTTCCTTCTGGGACATTTGAGTACTGAAATCTGTGGGTTCAGGCAGTTTTGAAGTACTTACCTTGATTAGGAAGCACTGTCTCCTATAGGAATTAATATGGATAACACTCAGGAATTAGGAATTAGGACAACACTCAACAAAAACAGAAGAGAAAAAGATGAAAAAAAAATCATTCTTTGGGCCAACCAAACCTAAAGGACATGCCAGCTTTGTAGTTATATGAATCAGTAAGTTCTTTCCTTTTTGTTTAAAATCAGTGTAAATTGAGATTGTCACTTTCAAACACATGAACTCTGATTAGGGGCCAGAGCGATAGTACAGTGGGTAGGGCATTTTGCATAAGGCCAACTCAGGCTCACTTCCAGGTTTGGTCTCATATGGTCCTCTAAGCACTATCAGGAGTAATTCCTGAGTGCAGACCCGGGAGTAACCCTAGAGCATCACCAGGTATGATCCAAAGAGCCAAAACTATTTTTGTTTAATTACTATTTTTGTTTAATTTAATATTGTTTGTTTAATGAAATGTTTGCCTGAATGATTGTGTTAACGAGACAAGATCTGTGAATAAAACTTTAAAGTGAAGAAAGTGGCATTGAATTAATTCTGTCTCTTACTCATTTATTTGATTTTATTCTGGAGGATAAGATTTAGGTGAGAAGATAGAGGCTTATTTTTAGTATGAATCTCTGATGTCTGGATTGCAAATTTCAACTGTGTGTAAGATGAATATAATATAGCTATTTCTGCTTGAGAAACTACTGGCTTCTGTCCAATTTTTTGAATTTTTTGCCTTATTGTGGGTCCTGAATAAGTACTTCTATGAATAGAAATTATTAATTATCATTAGCACCCACTTGAATTTTGACAATAGTTGTGATTTATATTTGCATCTAATTACTTTTGCTAAAAGAGACAAATTTGGATGTGGCAGATTGAATCCCATTGAGTCCTGAAGAGGTCAGAGAGACTACGAAAATTGTAGGAAGAACTTGATGAATTGGAGGAGGGAAAGGGCTTAAAGGCCAACATATTTCACCACCGGAATTTAATACAAATTTCTCATTACATTCTCCTGCTGGATGCCAGCATCGCTTGGCCCAGTAGTCCAGGTAAAGGTAGGACTTTTCTAAGAACACACACACACACACACACACAGAACCACACATAGAAATCTTTTAAACACAACATTCTCATGCATAAATACTAATAAGCACAGACTTAGATTCTCTTTCCATCTTTCCATCCTCCCCTGAAGACCACCTCACCGCTGATCCCTATCCCCAGCACTTAAATACAACCTACTAGCCCCATTTATCACCCAAGCAATTATTGAAGAAACAACTAAAGTGTTCACGTGTCTACAGATTTACTCACTTTATTTCACCTCTTTTATATATCCCAGGCCTTCAGCATTTTACAAATATAATTCATTAAAAAAATATACCACTGCCACCCAAATTTTTACAAACTGCTGCAGAAAAATAAATTACCCAAAGAAGCTACACAACAGTCCTGATTTTTTGTTGCTTTGCATCAATTAAGCTCTAACAAGCTTTAAAATAGCATTGAGTCCAAAATGCTGCTATGCGTCAGTATTTCCTAGGGCATTATATGGTAACCCTTGGAACGAGGTGTGGAAAGAAACCCTTGCTCATAGCTTTATCACTCCTGGTGTTGGTGTAGGAAGCAGCACTGATGGCACCTGAAAACTTTTAATAAAAACTAGTGTCTCTGGTCCCATCCCAGCAAACAACTGCAATAAAGGTTCCCCACTGTTCTGTGCAGATGAGGGTCTTTTTTGAGAGCATTTCAGACTGGAGTGATGGCTGAGTGGGTGACTGCAGACTTTGTGCATGGAAGATACAAGCTATTTTCCTGGCATAACACTGAACACTCCTGGGAGTGACCCTGATCACAGAGCCAAAGCAGCACCTGCGATGACCAGATGCGGCCCCAAAAGAAACAATAGACACAAGGATAACCAGTTACAGAAACAACGAGGTAGAGCCTCTTTCTCCATTTCTAATACTCAAAAGTCTGACTCCTACTCAGAATAATAAGAATACTAAATAGTTCCCGTGAATTTCTCTTCTTCATATATATCCTATTCTAAGAAAAAATTTAGATTTCCTTTTAGACCACAAGTAAAAAAGAAAAACTTTAATTTTAGTTAAAAACTAAAAACAGTGCTAATCTGCAGTGCTAGGGATCAATCCCATATGGTCATACAACGTGCTCTATCACTGAGTTACATCCCTGGTCTTAAACACTTTAAAGGCCTTATTTAATGTTCCGTTGCATTTTCTTTTTTAAAACAACACTTTTAGCAGACACGGCCACCACTTTTCCTCCTGTTTCTTGGCCTATGCTTCCCTATGTATATTTTTCCTCTAAGACTCAATTGCCACCTTGTCCTTCTTCCTATTTCCACACTTTCCTTTGACAAACTTCCCAAGATCAGGGCCAGGGTGATAGCACAGTGAGAAGGGCATTTGCTGTGCACACTGAGGCCCAGGGGTTCAATCCTAGGCAACCTATATGATCCCCGAGACCACCAGGAGTAATGCCAGGAATAACCCCTGAGTGTCACCGGGTGTGACAAAAAAAAAAACAAACAAACCAGAAAATCTTCCCAAGATCATGCCTGGCTCATTTTAATTTGGGATAATACAGAAACCCTATTTCCTGTATGCTTTCTGCCTAGAAGTGATGGTGTTTTCCACCTTGAAGATTTTATTTCTAGGAAACTTTCTGGTTGTTTCTGCATGACTTCAAAATATCTAAAGGTGAGTCATCATCTTGGGGGGCCTCAAATTTGCACTTCCATTTAAATATTTTGACTTTACATTGACATAGTAAATTGAACCCAGAAAGCCATTGAATGGCATGCTATAATGGTAGCAGGAATAAGCAAGCCCTGACAAGCCATGAGTTGTGAATGATTTCTGTCCAGAGGCTTCTCTTCTGAGGACGTCTGCTACCACTCCCTTGTCATCACATCCTTTAGGGTCAGAATTTAGACCACACCATGGACAGCAGTTGTCCACTAGAATGCTAGTTTTCCACCATGATCAGAGTACTTGATCCATCTAACTTGTATTTTTTCATTCATGACTTGTTGACCTTCTTTCAGGCAGATTCAACCAAAGCATAAACTCAGCTTTCCAGCAGTTTCCACAGGAAATCAAATTACCTAAGAATGTTATCATTTCTGACGCCACTGCTAAAGATTTTTTTTTTGGAATCCCACGGACAGATAGTATCATTCTTGGTATAATATTACTGTTCTCCAAAGTCCAGATGTCCCCAAAGAACTCTCTGCCCTCCTCACTCCAACTGCTGAGCCCACAGACACTCTCTATGTTACCTCTAATCAACTTCTCATAATTTCACTCAAATTCTCCCCCTAAAGTGTGAAGGATAAGTCCTTACCACTGCAGGTTCTTAGCCCTAAAGCCCCGTAGTCTGACTTGTTTTTCAAGCAGATGGTCTCCCTTGAACAAATATATATGTCTCTTTGCTGGCTTGATTTTTCAATCCAGTGTTTTCTCTTGAACATATATTCCTTTCCTCCCCACCTCTGCCTCAAGTGGATCTAAGTTTTGTTTAACAGAAACTATCTTGCTTCACTAAAAACAATAAAAATGTTTTAAACAAGGGTTTTGTTAAAACCAGTATTTATATGCAGTAAACAATGAATTTGGGGAATGAAAGATGAGAAACCAATGGACTACTACTTAGCTGTATAAAATGAAATATTATTATTTGTAGAAATATGAATGAGCCTAGAGAGTACTATGTTTAGTGACATAAACAGGCAGAAAAATATAGGCATCACATAATTCCATGCATGTGTGGTAAGTGGTAAAAACAAGGGAAAAAAATTAAAGACAAAGACAAACTTTAAAATTTTTTATTGTGATTCTATGGTTTGCAATGCTATTAATAATGGTTTCTTGGGCACAGAATTACAGCATGACACTTCTCAAACTATAGTCCCTTCCTCTCTCCAAAATCTCAATATCTCTCCCTCCCAACACCCTGTCAATTGTGCAGATCAGTTCTCCCATTGTGTTACCTTTGCTGTGTATATTTAAGTCCCACATATGAGTGAGAGAGAACACTCTGTATCTTCCCTTTCTCTCTGACTTTACAGAGCTTGGTATCTTCCAGTTCCATCTAATGTTGGGAATTGCATGATTTTGTTCTTTTTTTAAAACAATAAAAACAAACTTTAGAACTATAAGACCATTTTGTTCTCAGAAGGAAGGCATAATCGAGCGGGAAAATTGAATAACAGTGAGCAGAAGAATAGGCCTTTCAGTGCTGAGTGAAATATGGTGCATGCATGTTGATTCTATGTGTAGTCCTAAAATCTGTGTGATGATATAATACAATACTACTTCATTTTTTAAATAATGCAAAGGCATTTAATATATATGTGTGTATGTATATATGTTTTATATATATATATGTATGTATTTTACTTTTTAAGGTTATACCTAGCGATGCTTAAGGGTTACTACTGGCTCTGCACTCAGGAATTACTCTGATGGTGCTTGGGGACAATATGGGATGTCGGGATTGAACCTGGGTCTGCCGCATGCAAGGCAAATTCCCTCCCCTTTCTGCAATCACTCTGGCCCCTATATAATGTACATTTCTTTTATTTTGATCCATATTTGTGTCAAAATATAAGAGAAATAGGAAATAGAGTGAAGAAAAACAGGGTTTATCACTAGATTTTTAAACAAGACAAGTGATGAAAATTTCTCGCCCGTTGAACCATCACATAAATTGACTCCAAAGTCAAATCAATATGCTCAAGGAAAAATAAAAGTCAACTAATTTAATCTCTTGCCCTCACTCAGGTTCCCATTTGCTACTCTCTGACAGGCAAAAATAGTTTTTTTTTTAATTTTCTAAAAGACTCTTGGCAGAGATTTGGCATTCTTTGCTAGCAACCAACTTCTTTTCTTCTGACAGCGTGAGTGGAAACCACATACCCTTTAATCCTAGAAACATATGCTTATATAAAATTAAGACTAGCCATGGCACCAAATATCTGTTTTTAACTTACAATTCTGTTGTTTAATGATCACATATCACTAGAAGTGAATAGAAAACAATTGCCCCAAGTTCTTGGGGGGGTGGGCAGGGAGGGAGCTTGAAGAGAAATTCTTCTTTTTCTTTGTTTGAAAAATCCTTGTCAGTCATATAATCTAGTAATATAATCTCCTTCATCTAAATTTGTAAACACAATGATTAATAAATGGCAAACCATGACTGCCACCTCAAGCAGGAACGCGAGCTTCAGCAAACACCCTTGGCTTGCAGAAGGATGGGTCTGGCCTTGGTGTGGGTAAAACACGAGGGCTGTGAGCTCCAGGCGGTAATACAAGTGCTGAGGCTGTGTGGTGACACAGCTGAGAAATGTGGAGGGCCCTGATAGGTCATGGAGAAGAATGGAATGATGAGCAACAGGACAAGTGATGGATTCTTTAGTATAAAGATTTCATCCATTGTATTAATCTTCTGTGAAGAAGAGCACCAGCTTCCCATCATTCTGGCTGGAAATGCATTATACTTATATCATGCTTCAGGAAAATGAAAGGCTCTCCTTGTTAATTAATGCAGCCTGGATATCTGTGAGGTCTGTGAACTCTCTCTACGTTCACGCTGCTGACGACCTAAACCTATCTCCCCATTTTAACTATCTAAACTGTGATGGCTCCAAATATTCTAAGTTCAGCTTTTAACTCTTCCCTGCCCTCTAGACTCATCTTCCCAGCTGTCAACTCTTCCTTTTTCTCCCTCTCTACCTCCAACTATAGTCTCCCTGCAAGAATTTGCTAAGACAAACTTCTTTGAAATGTAGACACAAGTTCACCTCTCCATTTTTTAAAATAGAGGCAACTTTGATTTATAGTCATTTAAAATAGAGTCTTGGCATACAATGTTCCAATTTCAATCACACCACCAGTGTCCACATCTCTTCAACAACAAATGACCCCACTTTCCCTCTGCCTTCCTTCCCACTTCATCTTGACAAACACTTTTTTACTTTTTTTTAATTGAATCATCTTGAGAAACAATTACAAAGTTGTTCATGATCTGGTTTCAGTCATGTTTCATCACCCATTCCTCCACCAGTGCACATTTCCCACCACCAATATCCCCAGTATTCTTCCTGCCAATGCCCCCCATTTAAGTTCAACTATTGTATTTTGGGTCTGCCCCTCCAGGTGTTGCAGGTGTGGCTACAGTGCCAGGCTGCGTCAGCAGGTGGTAGACAGGAGACAGGCTTGTCTACACGCCCAGGGCTCTGCCCCATAGGCCCTGGATGGTTGATGGTCTGACATAGAAAAAGACTGGGCCCCCTGGAATGAACCCAGAGCCACGGCAGAGCCTGGCAAACTACTCGTGGTGTATTCGATATGCCAGAAGCAGTAACAATAATGGACCTCATTCCCAACGAATGGAGATGTTACTGGCGCCTGCTCGAGCAAATCAATGAACAGTGGGAAGACAAGTGATACAAGTGATTGTATTTTGGGTCCCATGCCCACTGTGGTGTTGACTCTAGGGGTTAAGACATACGCCTTGACTTTTCCATGCTTGCCTCCCCTGGGTGTGGTATCTATGCCCACTGACACCATGTAGGAGAAATATATTAGGAGAATAAATCAAGTTCAGAATCTGAGAAACAAAGTTTTTAATGATTCTAATAGAAAAGAAAATAGTGTGAGTTGGAGGAGACAAGCCCTGGTAGCCTCCAAAGCTATTTCCCCCCAACCCCTGCAACATTTCAAGAGTAAGTCAGGGAAGGGGTGAAAGCAAATCAGCTTGCCCTGCTGGACCGAACCTCAACAAGGCCCTTTATGCTCTCCCTGCTTCCACCAGAAGTCTCAGTCCTAATAGGCAAGACAAAAATTTTGCCATACAAGCCCCCATACAATGAGCCCAGTCAAGATGATAGAAATGAATTTCAGCTACTTTATGGGTTAAGCATGGTGATAGAAATTAAACATCATGTGTAATGTAATTTATGTAAGAAAATATTTCCCAGGTTCCAAACATACAAAATGTGCATACAAATTCCTTATAAATTTCTTCTTTCCAATAATATAATTTATGATGATGTTTTCTTAAAAAACTGGCGCTATTAACCAAAAAAGCCAGGTAAAGTATACTCTATTAAAGCAAGAAAGACTAGTAACCTTAAGAGAGTGCAATAGATAATATCAGGCACAGATCAAGTCATTGTGGTTGAGAGACAGAGCTATTGCTAAGAGTCCTTGAGGCTAGTGTGAGCAAAGGAACATCCAGTTTTTCTTTGCAGCATGTTTCCAAAGGCCTGGGCTTGGAACAGGGACTAACTGTGAAGGACCCCAGGACACTGGCAGCGTTTTGAACATCTCAGGGTCTATTTTCTTCTTTGCAAAGTAATGGGATTGACTAGATTACATGAAAGTCATTTTAGCTCTAGGATGTCATGATTCATCTTTGAGTCACTGATCAATATTCTGAAATGCTGCAGTTCATTCAGAGAAGTAATTTATTTTTCCTGGTATTGATTGTACAGGAATTTGTCACAAAGTTCTCTCTAAGGAACATTGAGTGACTCAATGATAATGCTCTTATCACCATTTTGCAAAGAACACAAAAATATACTTTCAGTAAGTTTTTCTTGGATCTTTTCTGTAGAAAAACTAAAAAACAAAAAAAAAATAAGGCTGGAACACTATGTGACAGAAACCTCTAAACATGAACAACGTTGTAATTGTATATCTCACAGTGGTATAATAAAATATTTAATAAATAAAAGATAAAAAAAATAAGGTTGGGCCGGAGCTATAGCACAGCGGGTAGGGTGTTCACCTTGCACGGGACCAACCTGGGTTCAGTCCACAGCATCCCATATGGTCCCCCTGAGCACCACCAGGAGTAATTTCTGAGTGCAGAGTCATGAGTAACCCCTGAGCATTGCCAGGTGTGAGTCAAAAAGCAAATATATATATATATATATATATATATATATATATACATATATATATATATGGTTAACTCAATATTTTCTAAAAATTATTCCATTGATAGTTGGAAAATAGCACTTGAAAGGAAATTTTTAAAGATTTCCTGCACCCCACAGGAGTGAAATTCATGTATCTATATATCTGAAAAATTAGTAGAAAAGACATTCAGTGGGGGGCCTAGGAAAGAAAGTTCAGACCACACTCAGTGGTGCTCGGTGCTTACTCCTGGATCCATGCTCAGTGGCCACAGTACTGGGGACACTTTGTAGTGACAGGGATGGAATCTGGGTCAGCCACAGGAAATGCAAGTGCCTCAACTCCTGTACTATCTCTTCAGCCTCCACAAAAACTTTTGAAACCTAACTTTCTCAAAACTTTTCATTTGCACTAATCCAATTAATGTTTTCTAAGCAGTGGACCCTGTGTGTCCGTCGAAATCTTGGTCCCCAAACTCATGGTATTAGAAGGTGGGTGTTGGGGAGGTGATTAGGTGATGAGAGCACTGGTGAGTGGAGTGGGGCACTTGCTGGAGCCGTCTGGGAGCTTGAACTCTCCCCACCCAGAACACCAGGAGAAGATGATGGCCCACAACCTGGCCGAAACCAACTACGCTGACCTTCTGAGCTCTACTTCCCACCTCCATAACTGTGAGAAATAAATCAGCTGTTTACAAGCCACCCGGTCTGGGATGTTTTATAGCAACCTGAATGGAGGGAGAAATGATATACGCAGTGTTCTCAAGAACAATTTTTAAAGAAAATGCTTATGTTCCATTTCTCCTCTTACCCTTCTAGACAAAATGCTCAAGAGATTTTTTACCTCATCCTCTTCATCTCTCCCAAATGAAAGAAGACTTAGCAGCTTCCAAAACAGCATTCAGGCTCTCCATGCCAGAGTGCTCACGCTCAGCTCCAGTCTCCAGAGGGTTGAGGTCAGCAGACGGCTGCCACTACACTCTGGAAGTCATTTCTTCTCTCTTCTCTCAGTGTGCTTTCTATATTTTTACCTTCATCCACACACTCCTTCGAGACTCCCCTTCTGCCTCTTCCAAAGCCCCCCCACCCAGATATTCATTCATTCATTTATCTATATATTTATCTATTTATTTATTTATTCATCCATTTGTTTATTTATTTATTCATTTATTTATCTCTATCTATCCATCCATCTATCTATTTATTTATTTATTTTTGCCTTTTTTGGGTCACACCCGGCAATGCTCAGGGGCTACTCCTGGCTCTGCACTCGGGAATTACTCCTGGCGGTGCTCAGGGGGACCATATGGGATGCCGGCGATCGAACCCAAGCGGCACAGGCTGGCCGTGTAAGGCAAACACCCTACCCGCTGGGCTATCGCTCCGCCCCCCCAGATATTTATTTTAATTGAATCACTGAGATACACAGTTCCAAAGCTGTTCATGATTGGGTATTAGTCCTATACAATGTTCCAACACCCATCCCTTCACCGGTGCACATGTCCCACCACCAATATTCTACCTCCCACACTTGCCACACTCCCCACGAAACCCTCCCGCAGCCTGCTTCTATGGAGACTTCTCTCTCTCTCTCCCTCACTCTGTCTGTCTCTCTTTCCCCTTAGGCTCTGTAGTTTGCAATATTGTTATTGAAATATTATCATACAAGTCACGTTAACTCATTTCAGCACTCACTACTTGTCCAGAGTGACGATTTCCAACTATCATTGTCAGAGTGGTCCCTTTTCTGTCCTAACTGCCCTCCCCCCCCCTGCAGCAAGCTTCTAACCATGGGCCAGTTCTCATGGCCCTCGTTTCTCCTACTATCTTTGGGTATTATTCATATACTATGATTTTTTCTTTTATATCCCACAAATGAGTGCAATCATTCTATGTTTGTCCCTCTCCCTCTGACTCGTTTCACTCAACGTTTATTAGAGGCTGCACCCAACCGTGCTGGCAAGTGTGGTTCTACTCCCGAAAGTGGCCCAGCCTGACAATATGGAGCTCAGATTTACTGTGCTTGAAATGCTCTGAGGTGCTGCACCTCAGACAACCAGGCTACACCTTACAGCAGTGCTCAAGGTGGCCAGGCACTGCCTGCAGTCTGGGGTTCAAGCTCAGTGGATCCATATACCAGGTATGTATTATACCAGTGGGAGTAGCTCCCTCGTCCTTAGCTCCATCTTAACTTGAGAACTTGCAGCTTGTCATCACCTGTGCCAGAGATATTCCTTGAATCACTTTATCCTATCCTCTTTGCCGTCTTAACATCATTTCTTCAGAAAAGCTGTCCCTGACCTTCTAGCATAGCTCACTGACCATAATTCCCAGCATATACTATTTATTGCCTTTTAATGCTACCAATATTTTGCTTATTTATTGCTTTGTTAAGCAAATCTCTCCCATTAGACTTGGTATAGATCTGGGTACGTGTACCCAGATTACATTGTCCACTCTCCCAAGTACCTGACACAGTTCCAGGTACATCAAATGCCTGATACGTTCTTGTTGGAGTGAGAAATGTGGTTCTGAATTCATATGATAGCGTTCCCCTTGTGCTGCTTTTGGTGATGGGCTCTAGAACAGAGTCTATAATACCTAACAAAAATGACTGGCAGAGACTTGAAATTTCTCTGGGAAGAGTCTAAATTTAAGGTAGTGTGGGGAGCAAATAGTAAAAGAGCCCTCTAAATGCTAATTCACATAACTTTTCCCAAAGTTGGACACACTGCTCATCCTATAAATTCTCCTAAAATAAGATGTAGACTCTCCTCCTGTGGAAAGGAAGGACCCATATTCTTCCTTCTGGGGGTTTATAACACTAATAGATGGCAGTGTCTTAAGAGCTCCCTTGAAGAAATAAGCAAGAAACAAGCTACATTATAAAGCAATGCAGATTTTACCTGATTCTTCAGCAATACCTATTCTAGGAACTGAGTTATAAGTCCCTGAGAAAGTCCAAGCAACCACTCAGAGAGGTCAAGTGATATGCAGGCCTCCATTGCTGTAATAGATGAAACTAGATGATTTCAGTCCTTAAGTTATCAGATAAATCCTGTTTTGCAACTTCCTAGTGGAGGATCCTACATCTGTCAGCAATGAACCATCCCCAGATCATCCTTGTCAGTTTCCTGGACCATAAAATCCATCTGCACAATAGTCTTGTTGTTATATAAGGAGTTATTGTAAGCAGAAATACCAACCAGAATAGCAATATTTATGTTAGTTGCAAAGACTTGTGTGTGTGTGTTGTTTTTTTTTGGCCATACTCAGTAGTGTTCAGAGCTTACTCCAAGCTCTGTGTTCAGGGATCACGCCTTGTGAGGTTTGGGGGACCATATAGATGCAGGAGATCAAACCCAGCCAGCGTGCAAGGCAAACATCCTACTCATTGTACAACGACTCAAGCTCAGTATAACCTCTCTATCAGTTGGGTAGGTGGCAGTATTGACACAGTCGGGAGATGTGCATGCAAGAATTCTGCTTAGAGAAATGAATAGTCCCTTCATGTCTGTACAAAGACAATGTGCCGTGATGGGCTGGGCCCTGCACACTAGCTCACATAGCCAAAATGTTCGTCACTTCCAACTAGCCATGGTGGAACTGTTTACTGTGGCAACTGGTAAACACTACAAATCAGAGCTTGTTATCTCCCTCTGGAGAATTGGCTTACCAGCATACTGCTAGCAATGTGTTGCTACACTTCTTGAAATATAATAGTATTTTCCTCTTATTTGAAGAAAAAGGAAAAAAGGCTTATTTTTACTGGCAGCTTTTCCTCTAGGGCTGCTTTAAGGCCTGCTGGTGATATTCCAAGAGCGTTTGCTGCGCCTGTTCATGTAGGACTCATCAGCCCTAACATAATCAAGAAAGCATTTACTTAAGAATAGGGATCTTAATCCAGGTCCACAAACAAGAAACAGTCCCCTGGGGCCTTCCAGCTAAGCCTGTTAAAGGCTCAAGCAATGACACTCGGTAAAGGAGCCCTGGTGGTTTATTTGAAATTAGGGGCTGATGAACAGGAGTTTCCAGCCAGAATGCCATAATGTGGGGGGTCATATACCAATCAGCAGATGGACTCCATTTCCCCTCCTAGCTGTTGATAAAGAGAGAACAGGGTGGTGAAGTCCTTTTGTAGACATCGATAGTCCCCAAGAGGGAGTTGAGTCCAGATGTTACTTTTTCCCTCACAATGTGTCCTCCTGCAGTCAGAAACAAGATGGAGTCTGTTCACTCCAAAGAGGTTTCATACATCCCCTGCTCTGATCCACTCTCAAAGGGCTTCCACAGGCCATGCCCCATCTTCAGAGTCTCTGAAATACAGAAGAAGTGGGCAAGTCCTGATGTTTGGGTAGGCTCTGAATGCCCCCATGAATCTCTGGGAGAGAGGGGTTTTCCTCTCTCCCGGGATGCGGGGAAGAAAATGCCCTCCTGCCAGCTGCAGATGGGCTCCCAACAGCCTGGCCAGCAGGCTCGGCATCACTACGCTTTCAGATGGGCCCCTTACAGGCTAGCCAGCAGGCTCAGCATGGCTTTCAGATGGGAAGACCCACGAAGCACCCTCCTGACGTCTTGTGATAGCTGAGGACCACATATGTGACTGAGACATGCACAAAGGATGAATCAGGCCAGTGCATAGAGTAGTTAATAAATGCTTGTGGAATTGCATCATTAAGTCAATTCTTCCAGTGCATAAGTGGTACTTTGGGGTGCCACTTTGATAAATTACATCTCTGGTGCATTATTTGCATGGCTTTTTAAATGTCTTTGTTATTAGGATAGGAAATTGGGCGCCAAGGGATAAAGTATCAAGCTTGATAGTAGACTAACACAGTGGGAATGCTAAAAGTAAAACTAAGTTTTGAAACCATTTAGGAGAGATTGAGGAAGAAAAACTTTCAACTAGTTTTGATTTGTTGTATTTCATTTGTTTTGGGGAGACACTCCCAGCTATGCTTACTTCTGACTTCATGCTCGGATCACTCCTGCGGGTCTCAGGGGAGCATATGTGGTGCCAGGGAGCAGACCAGGGCTAGTCACATGCAAGGCAAGCGTGTTGCCCATTGTGCTATCTCTCTGGGCCCCTATCTCTTAAACCAGACACTCTTATACTGCAAGTCCACTTCAGCAATTTATCCTACAGACACACTGACAAAGACAAATTTGCAAAGACATATTATAAAGTGTTGTTTGTTAAGGTATTGTTTGGATTTAACAGTAGGTTGCTATCTTAAAATGAGGTTGCTCAAACCATGAAATATTTAAAGGAAAGCTTTATACAAAGGGAGACTAATCTGTATTATTTGTTCATAGGAACTTCTCTAAAATATATTAGGGGTGGAAATCTAACCAATACAAACTGCTTGTAATATTTTAAGTTGGATTTAAAGAATGCATTAATATAAGAATTCATTAATATAAGGGAATCAGATGTCAAAATCAAGGGCATTTAGGACAGTATGGGCTTAGCCTTGGAAATGTCTGAAAGGGGGGACAAAACACAGGAGGGAGTTAGAGTAAAAGAACGAAAACTTGGGAATGGTAAAGAGCAAAGAGAGAGAGACAGAGAGAGATACAGAGAGAAAGAGAGAGAGAGGGAGGCAAAAGTACCTGCCATAGAGGTAGATTGGAGGAGGGGAGAGGGACTCTGGGGACATTGGTGGTGGACAACCTGCCCTGGTGGAAGGATGGGTGCTGGAACACTGAATATCTGAAACCGAATCATGAATAACTTTGTAATTCCATATCTCATAGTGGTATAATAAATTTTTTAAAATAAAATAAAAAAGAAAAGAGATTACTAAAGGACAGGGAGAATGGGCTGAAAGGGGAGTAGATTTTCAGTGAACTATAGTGCAGGGATATTGGAACTATGGTGGTAAGAATGACATAGCATCACTGTACCCTTAATATTCCTAAACAGTCACACTCTCTTAAATCAGTTACTTTAATAGAAGATAAATTAACTGGACAATCTATAGCAATTAATAAATTTCTATTTTTTACTACAAAAATAGTGTCTTTTTCATCATATATAGCTTTGTTCTGTGTGAAAAATCTTTACTAGTCGCATACATTTTTAAACTGAAGAAGTCACCGTGCTGACTCATTAATAGCTTGACATAAATTAAAAAAAAATATTTTGTGCTAAGATATTTGAAATCCTTTGGGAAAAAATTTTTCCCTCTTGTTTTTTATTGTGCCTGAGATCTTTTTTTAAATCATCTATTGTTAACACATCATACTTGCCTAGATTCGTGATCAAGGCAGTTTACAGAGCATTATAAAAAGAAGAAAGGAAAGAAAGAAAGAAAGAAAGAAAGAAAGAAAGAGAGAGAGAAAGAAAGAAAGAAAAGAAAGAAAGAAAGAAAGAAAGAAAAGAAAGAAAGAAAAGAAAGAGAAAGAGAAAGAAAGAAAGAAAGAGAAAGAAAGAAAGAAAGAAAGAAAGAAAGAAAGAAAGAAAGAAAGAAAGAAAAGAAAGAAAGAAAGAAAGAAAGAAAGAAAGAAAGAAAGAAAGAAAGAAAAGAAAGAAAGAAAGAAGAAAAGAAGGAAGGAAGGAAAGCAAACAAGCAGGCTGGGGCTGGAGCGATAGTCCAGCGAGTAGGGCGGCCCCATGCCGGCCGGTTCGATCCCGGCATCCCAGCACCGCCAGGAGTAATTCCTGAGCGAAGAGCCAGGAGTAACCCCTGAGCATCGCCGGTGTGACCCAAAAAAGCAAAAAAAAAAAAAAAAGAAGGAAGGAAAGAAGAAAGGAGGAACTATATTTTTCTAAAAGAAATATCTATTTTTTCATCACATATAGCTTTGTTCTGGGTGAAAAATCTTTACCAGTCGCATACATTTTAAAACTGAAACAGTCATGGTGTTGACTCATTAATCACTTGATCACTTGACATCCTGTTATTCATCGATTTTCTCAAGCATGGGCCAGTTACCTTTCCATTTGACCCAATCAAGCGCCAGTGTAGCCCAATGGCATCTGCTTGTTCCAGGAAAATGAAGAGTCTCAAACCATTGGTTCAGGGTCTTGACAAAGAATTATGACCATCTTGTAGGTGGGTGGCCATGTGATTTTTTGTCATTCCATGGGATCCAGTCGGTAACGGCTCTAGTCCAGCGATCATCTCCAAGTCACATTACATGTGCAGCCCATCTGATTTTTGATGCCTTGGCAAACGAGACAGCATCCCTGATTCTCGATCTTCAACGGAATCTCTTCCAGATTCCTTCCCTCACTTGAGTGAGGCGTTATATTCCAAGCATAACTCTTTCGATTCCTCTTTGGGAGACCCCGAATAGCATTCTCATCCTGCTTTTGTAGGGCCCAGGTCTCTGAGGCCTATGTTAATGCAGGGAGAATGGTGGCGTGGAAGAGATGTGCCTGGAGCCAGAAGTTCTTTGTCCTTTTTAGCTATGTCTTCGATGCTCTTGAAGGCATTCCATGCCACTCCTGCACAGCTCAGGTCTTAGGTCGTATATCATGTTGAGTTCTTGTACTAAGTACACATAACTGCTGCATTCAGAAATGTTTGTTCCATTAAGAGTGAATGGGGCCTTTGGAACTAGTTCATTTTCATGAACATAGTTTTGTTGAGATTCAGTTGTAGACCTATCTTTCCACATTCTCAGTCGAAGTCAGCCAGCATTTGTGCCACTTGGCTAATGTTTAGTGTTATTAGAATGATGTCATCAGCGAAGCAAAGGTGGTGTATTGCCGATCGTCTATCTTCACTCTCATTCCTTCCCATTCTAATTGTCGCATAATGTTCTTGAGGGTGGCGCTGAAGAGTTTTGGTTAAATGGTATCACCCTGTCGAACCCCTCTTTTGACATCAATGATCAGTTCCTTGTAGAATGGTGAGATCCTAGTGGTGAATCCATAATACAGCTCACTAAGGATCTTCATGTATTGGGTTTGAATGTCCTGTTTGGCTAGGGGCTTCGATGACCGCTTTGGTTTCAACAGAATCAAAGGCCTGCTTTAAATAGATGAACGTGAGACAGAGTGGCATCTTGTACTCCCTACAAACCTCAATGAGCTTGGTTACCGTGTGGATATGGTCAATTGTGCTGAATGCTTTCTGGAAGCCAGCTTGCTCTCATGGTTGTCCTTCATCTAATGTTCTGCCAATTCTGTTCAGGATGACTCGAGTGAACAGCTTGCAGATGTCGGACAACAGGCAGATGGGGTGATAGTTGCCAATGTTGTGGATGCCTCTCTTCTTGAACAGTAGAACTGACCTGCTGGTTTTCCATTGGGAGGCCACCTTGCATTCAAGCAGGTAGCGTGTAAAGAGCCAAGCCAGTGTATTAATGAGTATTGACAGCAGATTCTTCAGGTGTTTGGGTCTGTCTGACTTTGTCTGGGCTGGGTGCTGTTCACTTCTTTACCAACCGAAATGGCATGTCGGATTTCAGAAGGGAGAATGTTGGGAACAATATATCTATCATGCGGAATTTGGTATGTGGGCAGGTGGATGTGGCTATCAAAGAGATCTGAGTAGAAGTCCTGGATAATTTTCTCCATTGCCTTTTTGGAAGATGTAATCGATCCATCAGGATGTTGGAGGGCAGTCATCTTGATCTTAGAGTTGGTGACAGACAGGCGGGCATTGAGACTGCTTTTCCTGGCTTCTGCTGCATCGGCCAGTATTTCTGCTCTTCTCTCTTTGAGTTCTTCCTTTATGGCTTCTCTGCACTGCTTTGTGAGCTTGGACATTAGCATTTGGTTGCCTGAGGCTCGCAACTTGCCATGTTGGTGAATGAACTCAAGAGCTTTTGAAGATATGCGCCCTTTTGTGGCTTTCTTTCTCTTGGCGTTCTTCGCACAAACATGGAGGTGTTGAACCAGTCGGTTGTATTTTTTCATCGATGTCATCAATGATGGAATCGTCCCATGTTGCTGCATGGGAACCAGTAAAAACAATGTTTATTCCCCTGACCCTGAAAGAGCCCTAAATACGGCAGCACTAAGAAGGACAAGCAAGGCTGATAAAATATCAGGGCCAAACTAGGCTGCCAAAACGAAGGACTAAAATGACTGTCTTTACTTTCAATGTATGTACACTGGCATTGAAAGCATATATTGAGGACCTGATGGTGCAAGTGTGAAAGATCAAGTATGACATCATTGGTCTGAACAAGATGAGAAGGCATCAATAGCATCCATGCCATTTTTGACACCAGAAAAGAACTACTCCTCAGAACCTGTGAGGTGTCGGTGGTGTCGGGTGTCCTTATCAACACAAACCTGGCCATAAGCATTGATTCATTTGAGTGCCTAACAAACCAGATAGGATGATTACACTTGAAGAGATGTGACTCACTACTGTGAGTCGTTGCTCACTACTGGCAACTACTGTGGCCAGTAGTTTCTTAATTTTTTTTTTGCTTTTGTTGGGTCGCACCCAGCGATACTCAGGGGTTACTCCTGACTCTTCACTCAGAAATTACTCCTGGCTGTGCTCAGGGGACCATATGGGATACTGGGGATTGAACCCAGGTCAGGCTGCGTGCAAGACAAACGCCCAACCCCTGTGCTATCTCTCCAGCCCAGGTAATTTCTATCTTCCTTGTCTACACACCAACATCCACATACAAGGAAGAAGAAATTGAGAAATTCTACATGAGCTGGAGGAGTTCTATAAAGAAGATCACACCTTTTACAAGACCATAGTCGGTAATTTTTATACCAAGACAGAACCGAGAGAAGATCGGCCAAAGAATTCCACATTGGGACCCATGGCCTAGAACGGAATGAACAGGATGAGAAATTATCTGAGTTCATCATGTCGACTCAAGACCATTCATGGTAACTGAGTTCCAGAAGGCTGAATCAAAACGTTGGACATGGGAATCTCCTGGTGGACAGTTCTACAATGAAATTGAACACATCACATTCAATTTTGATGAAATTTCATATTCAGTTTTGCCTGACCGATGTCGCTGTTGTCCAAAATTCCAAACAGGATGGGACCACCGTCTTTGAAGTAGAAGCAAAATTCTACTTCATGGAATGGGGAGAAAAGGCTACAAAGTTTAAGAAGAGAACTCCCAGAAAGACCACTAACTGGGAACTCTCTGGTTCATTGCGCGAACTCATTAATAGCTATCATTCATTAAACTCATTAAAAACTATATTTTTTGAAAAAAAAAAAGAAAGGAAAGAAAAAAGAAAAGAAGAGCTGAGGGAGAAAAGAGAAGAAGAGAAGAGAAAAGGAGATGAGATGAGAGAAGAGGAGGGAGGGGAAGATCGGGTAGGGGGTGGGAGGGAAGAGGAGGGGAGGGGAAAGGAGGAGAGGAGAGGAGAGAGAGGGGGAGGAGGGACGGGGAGGTGAGGGGGGGGGGAAGGAAAGGAAAGGAGAGGAGAGGAGAGGAGGGAAGGGGGAGGAGAGAGGAGAAGAGAAGAGAAGAGAAGAGAAGAGAAGAGAAGAGAAGAGAAGAGAAGAGAAGAGAAGAGAAGAGAAGAGAAGAGAAGAGAAGAGAAGAGAAGAGAAGAGGAGAGAAGAGAAGAGAAGAGAAGAGAAGAGGAGAGAGAGAAGGAGAGGAGAGGAGAGGAGAGAGGAGAAGGAGAGAGGAGGGAGGGAGAGGAAAGGAGGGGAGGGGAGAGGAGAGGAGAGGAGGGGGAGGGGAGGAGGAGAGAGGGGAGGAAAGGAGGAGGAAGGAGAGGAGAGGAGAGGAGAGGAGGAGAGGAGAGGAGAGGAGAGAGAAAAGTGAAGAGGAGAAAAGAGGAGAGAAGGGGAGAGAAGGGGAGAGGAGGGGAGGGGAGGAGGAGGGGAGGGAGGAGAGGGAGGAGAGCAGAGGAGAGAACAGAACAGAACAGAAAAGAAAGGAAAGGAAAAGAAAAGAGAAAAGACAGGACAAGACAAGACAAGAAAAAAAAGAAAAGAAAAGAAAAGAAAAGAAAAGAAAAGAAAAAGAAAAGAAAAGAAAAGAAAAGAAAACTACGTGGCACCTGGAATAGTAGCCAGCATGTTGGGGACATAAATAATTAAAGGAGGTCAGATGCAGTAAGGAAATTAAAATTAGAGTGGGAGACTGTGGGAGTTTAATTTTTTTATGGTAATTCATAGATTTTTCACTGCTGTATTGATATTTGAGTTGCTCCTGTCATTGGCAACAGTATGAGAAGGAACCACATCACGGCCAGGATCACAGGCAGCAGAGGCATGGCACATCCCATGGCAGGTGCATGTGCTTGCACCAGACCTGAACCCCAACAATAGCTCAGGTTTTGCAGAGCAGTCCCTGAGCCACTGAGCCATCTCCCAACCCCTTGCACGGGAGTTTTTACCAAAAAAAAGCTGATGTGTAGTTGTGTTTTGCTTTCCTGAGGAGACTCACTCCAACAGTAGGATGTGGCCATCAAGGGCTGTAGGAAAGGAGCAACAAAATGGGGCCTCCTGTAGCTCAGGCTATGAGTCCTTGTGGCCTGACCTAAAAACGCTCCCCTAGAGGGCAACACTGTTCTCCCACCCTGCCCTCACTTCGTCTGAGGTAAGCAGTGTGGAACCAGCGTGAGCACGAAAAGATTCCATGTTAAGTTGGTGTGTTAAAAAAAAAGGACAAAAACTAAAAAGAAAAAAAGAAATGTGTGAAGTCCCAAACCTCCCTGAATTCTGCTCTGCTGCTCTGGCGGGACCCTCAGCGCTAGGCAGTTTCCTCAAAAAAAACTTTCTCTTGGTTGGTTTACTGCAGACCTGGGGCTACGGTTTACGCCTCAGGATGCTGGACTCTCTGTGTCTCTCTGTGTCTCTCCGTGTGTCTCTGTATCTCTGTGTCACTTTCTGTCTCTGTCTTTCTGTCTCTGTCTCTCTATCTCTGTCTGTCACTGTCTCTGACTCCTGTCTCTGTCTCTCTGTCTCTCTGTCTCTCTGTCTCTCTGTCTCTCTGTCTCTCTCTCTCTCTCTCTCTCTCTCTCTCTCTCTCTCTCTTACAGGAAGAACAAAAGAAATTAGGTCTGAGACTGTGACCCCATGAAGCAAATCATTTGAGTCCTAACTCCCTCTTGCTGGCTACTGCCTTCAATTCCCTGCCTGACCACACCTCAGTTTTCTCGTCTGCAAAGCTGGGTAAAAAGCACCTCACTAACTCACAAGGTTTTATGCATTTAATGAGTCCACATATTTGAAGGGTATAGAATTGTCCCTGGCTCAGAGCGAAATCCTCTGTATTATCCTACTGAGGGAGAGGAGCAGGAGAAATAGCACCAATCTCAGCAGTTCTGGGCAGGGCACATTCTTTGTGCTTCTCCCAATATCTGCTTGCTAGAGCAAAACTTGCTCTCACTAATTCTTTTCCCTCAAGGCACTTATATCAGGAGCAGGCGCTTATCTCTCTCTGGGTTTTTTTCCTTAAGACCCAAGGAGAAGATGGAAATCAAATGACTATTCGCTAAATGGCTTTATCTTCCTTAGGGCAAAAAGTTTAATAAATTAGAACATTTTTCCAGCTGGTCCCTGTGGAGAGTACAAAGTTACCTTTGAAATAATGATATTATTTTCAGCTAAATATTTCTATCTAAATGCTGAACGCTTTTGTTTTCTTCCTGAACGCTTTTGTTTTCCTCTGATTATTTCCTGCTATATTTTTTATATCGGAGCAGAAACGATTTGTTGAAAAAATTTTCTATGAATAAAAAACTGCCTCATTGTTTTTATTGCAATCTTAAGATTAGCTAGCACAGAACTTTAAGATGCAGCCTCGGACTGAAGAGATACATGGGGCAAGGTGATTGTCCTTACTTGTAGCTGACCCTGTTTGAATATGTTCCCACAATCCCCACCAAGCACCACTGTGCACAGGGCCAAGAGTATATCCTGAGTACCACCAGGTATGGCACAAAAAACAAAAACAAAATTAAAAAAAGGACTCAGCCTCAGCAGTAACTGGAAACATACCGGAATTTTCTGGACCCCTAATTCACTAAGAACCATTCATCTCCCTTTTAGTTTAAAGTTTATTTCTTTGGAGGGCGGGTGCTGCAAGGGGGAAGGCAGTCAGTTCTGGAGATCAAACACATGAAAGACATGAATCAACATCTTAGTCCACATCCCCATCCCCTAAACTTAAAGCTTTATAAGAATTTAATAGCCCTATTTCTCACTCCTAATCGCAGACTAGCAAGTAAATATCCAGTAATCTCTTGTGAGTTAGGTGTGAAGACAAAATAACCCCCTCTGTAATCCTGATTATTTCTGGTGACCACAGCAAACTAAAGACTTCCTTATTCTAAACCATCTAGAATACAGCATCTATGCTAGGGTATGGTTTCTATGGTGTGAGGCGCCAGGGCTATCCTCTTCACATGACAACATGGCCAGTGGTTCTTAAGTCCAGAGGCCACTATCAGAATCATAGCTCCTACTCTTACCACTCTCTGCAGCCCAGCAGATCCAACACGGATGACCTCACAGGCATTTCAACTCAACACTCTGAGATATCTTTCAACCCTTCGCCCCCCATTGTTCCTGCAGATATTGGAAGACCATAAGAGGACTTCAGAGAGAGCAGCTATATGATCTAGTTTGCTGTTCCATAACATTTCTTGTCTTGTGGTAGAAAACAGCTAGAGGGTGACAGTGTTGTGCGGTTGGGAGGCTACTGCTGTCATCTATGCCCTGGCCTGACGAACGTGTTGAACTTGACCCATTTCTGAGATAAACGGGTCCTGTGAATGGACTCTGAGGTGCGGTGCCTACAGACACAGGAGGAACCGTAGCAGGGCACTCTTGAGAACAGAGAGGCTGTGACCGGTGTGGGCTCAGAGGTCAAACTGAAGTTCCTACGATATTTATCAGACAGGGGAAAAATCATACACCATAATAAATGATGTTTATTTTTAAAACCAACTCTCTGGGCAGTACAGGTTATGTTTTGAAACACAATGTAAATCATAGTTAAATATAATAAAGCAATTTTCAAAAAATGTGTTTTGTGGTACCTAAAAAAGAAGTTAAAAAACACATAATTATTCATCTGGAAAGTTTTTTCGCTGCAATGCCAGATATTTTAATGTTTCCAAATATCTCAATGTTCAACCTCATGTAAACTAAATGGGTAGATGTTTGGCATTTTTTTATTTCATCCATGAATCATCCTAATATTTAATATCATGTGACAAACAATCTAAATTTTTCCACTACTCATCGACCCAAATTCTCAACTTTTAATATAAAGCCAGTGTTTGCACCTTGATGTAGTTGGTTTATGCACAATTGGTTTCTTAAATCACTTAAAACACCTTTTCGTCCATGTTCCCTGATTCACACATACATTCCCTCCCACCAGGAACCAAATACAGATAAATTGTGAGTCGGTCGCACAAACCTTCCTAGATCCCCATATCAGGCTTTGCTTGTTTCCTAGGTGACGAAACTGTGCAGCTAGTTACTATTCCAAAGCACACAGCCAGATTCCCATCACCATGATATATTCTATTTTCTATTCAATTTCAGCCTCAAGAGAAAACTCAGGGTTATATGGAATTGCACAGTTGTACTTGCCCTTCTGTCTAACATTAATAGGATCATGGAATCACAACGCAGAGAGACCTAGGGAACTTATGAAATCAATCCTCTCCCCTTCAGCAGGAGAATGCTTAACCTAACCCAAAGGAGCAGAAGAAAGGGAAGCCCTTCTCCCCTTCAGAAGGGAAGATTCTACAGTCTCCAACAGACAATTCTGAGTTTAGCAATCTGTGAGATGGGCACTGATGTGGCGCCTGCAACCACGCAGCAGGAGATGCTTCGTCAAAGGGAAACTGGGAAGAAAATGCCCCCATTCACCTAGAGATGGGTCACATAAAATACTGTGAATTCTGGAAAATATCATGGAAAAGTGAAAGCGTCAAAGCAGTTGACATCCAATGTTTTCCACATTAGATTACTCACACTTGGAATGTCCAGAGGTCATGTGGGTCTATTCTTGAGGGGCTCTGGGAATTCACCACTGTCATTCTGTGTCCCCTTTTTCTCATGCTTCTTCCAGTAAATATGTCTCCCAGTGGGATGAAACTTAATTACTTGAGCTGTGTCTGTTCTGTTACATATTCTGCCTTGCCCATGATGGATGCTTTAATAAAACTGTAAGTATTTTTTAAGAGAATATCTTGAAGAATTTTTCTAGTTTCCTCTAAGGAATTGGAAAAAACATCAGAATGTTCACAGACCATGTGTTCAGACACCCTTTCAGCGATATTTACAGAATCCCTATTATTGGGTCAGGATTAATGAGTTAATTTATGAGATAAGCTGAACATAAATTTATTGGTTATAATGATGTTCAAGCGCTAAGGTAGAATAGTGAGATTATTCATGGAACAGAATGCATCACTAGAGAAGTGGAGAGAGGGAATGAGAAAAAAAAAATCACCCAAATTGAAATGAGCCACTGTTAAGGTCCTCTGAATGGAGAGAGAGGAGGGTCCTAGTCTTCTGCAGAGGAAATGATGATGGAGGGGGCTCTGATGTTCAAGCAGGACTCGAGGCAGAGATGGGCTGAGTAGGGCTCTTTCAGTTACAGGGAATAGTACGTGGAGAGGTTCTGTTCTGTGCCTGGACAGGAAGCAGTCAGTCATCTGAGGAACAAAGGCCAGGATAACCACAACGCTAAACGTGTTAAACACACATCCTGTTTTACTCCCCTTTCCCACCCTCCCTGATTGGGATTGAGCACACACACTGTTTGAAAACCTCTGGTATAGGTGGGCCCCCATGGGTGGCTTATGTGATTCAGGAAGGAGAGACTGAGATGGTCGCTTTCTCCCCAGCTGCCTCTGCTGCCCGGACCACTGGGAAGGTTCAGCCATACCCAGGTCTTGTAGGTTCTTGTCTTTGCCTCTCTGAAGAATAATTTCTGGAGAAGTAAAGTTAAACAGATTTTATTATGGAGGTTTTAAGGAAGGGGAGGAGGAAAGAAAGTGAGAGAGAGAGAGAGAGAGAGAGAGAACATACCTCAAGAGGGGGAGATGCGGGGGACACATGTGCTCGCCACCACATATGCTCAAGCAGCACATGGACTTGGGCAACATATGTGTGCGCCCTCTTTGTTCACGGTGACTTTTATAGGGTTTTCCCAAACTGCCTCACCTGGTGCTTCTACCCAGGAGGAGTCCACTGCTATGGTGGCAAGGGGGGTAGTGTTGGGAGTGGTAGATGGTCTTCTTTGAAATTCCTTTCCGTCCTTTGTTTCTGTCTGAGCATCTCACAGGGTGGGGGGGGGGGGTGTCCAGGCTTCCCTGAGTCTCTTGGCTCCAGGTAAAGCCTTATCAGGCCTTAGTTCCTGTTTCCAAAAGGTAGGTCTGGACAGCCTTAGGGCTAGTAGTTTTATTCTTAGAAAAATTCATTGCCACAGAGGCCCTTTCCTGTCTGCCTGCCTACATTACCTCTACCTGATTGGCTAACACAGAGTTCACACCCTATTTTCTCCCTAGTTAAATATCCCTGTTCCACCAAATAAAGGGGAACTAGTCCCCAAAGTGGTGCTCACTTGACCTTCTTTGTGGGTGTTTTACTTCCTCAGGATCTGACCTCACCGGAGACATCAACAGAGAGAGTTGGCAATAGAGGACTACAATGATACAAGGCAGGAGTTTTGGTACCTTTCTGGCCACTAACATAAGAGCCACATAGCCATGTACGTCCCGCCCCCCGACCAAAAAAAAAAAAGAGCCAACAGGAAGCTTGTAACCCTTTAGTCTGTGGAGGTGGGGGAGCCAGCTTTTTTTTTTGATGGCCAGCTTTGAATCTCAGGAATAACGCTGGTTATGGGATGGTAACTGGATAGGGAAGAAAAGGAATATACCTGGGAAGCTGTGAAAGTTTTTAGAAGTATAGAGAGAAAGAAGAAATTATAATGATGGCAACTGAATTAGAGGCCAGAGAAAGAATTAAGCAAATCCACCAAGCAGAAATGACACCCAATTGATGAATGTTGACGGGGAAGGGAATGTTCACACCAGACATCTACCTGTCTGGGGGCACGAGGTACACTCTGAGATGAAAAGCAGGAAGAAATCCAGGGCAGGGTTAAGGCTAGGGGCTGGAGTGTGCATGAGGGAGAGTGGCTATAAACCCAATATATAAGCTGTTTTATTATTTTGATTGGAAATGAGACATCCAAGGAGTGATATCAAAAAGATAGAAGGGCAGATCTGAGGCCCTAAGAAGGGGCCTGAGCTGGGGATTCTCATATATTGGAATTCATATGTGCAACTGGAATCATGCCCACAGGAGAGACAGCAGTCATAAGAGACCACCAGGATGAGAGGAGGCCTGTCCCAGAGAGCCATGCAGGGAGGTCATGAAAACACCAACTGAGAAGAGGGAAAGAAACCAGGAGCAACTATGCCATGGAGGGAGACAGTCCTGCGGCAAAGCAGTGTTGGCAGTGACTAAGGCACTTACCACCTATCCAGAGGGAAAAGAAACAAAGATTATAAATAGGGGCAAAACTTTAGGAAATTCACTCCGCCGAGGGTTGGCAGTACCCAGAGAAGGATGTGAGTTTGAAAGTTTTTTTCCTTTTTTCTTCATAAGAGAGATGGGAAGATTTAACGATGTGAGGGAGAGAGCCCACTGAAGCCTGGATATCCTGGGGAGAGTAGAGGGAAACAACAGGGCCCAGTTTCTGAGAAGATTTGAGGGGAAGGACCCCCCCAAAAGGAGGTGCTTAATCTTGAAGGTTATTGCTGTGGGTATCGACAGCATCCAGGACTCAAAATGTATTGAAGACAACTGTCAGGCAAATGCCAGCGCAAGCTGCATTGTGACTGTGGATCCCCAAAGATACAGCCACTGTCCTTGCCCTGAGGAGAACCCTCAGGTGGCGAAGTTGCTGGAGCCTGAGGTTCTGTGTATGCCTCCACACACCCAATAGCTCCCCATTCAGCACCTCACAAACTTGTAACCCCACATCCCTGAAAACATAAATGAGGGGAATGTACCAACAGGTGTTATCTAAAAGGCCCAGAGGGTTACATGGCCTTGGAGGCCTCCTGAGCCTGACTTTGCGTTCAAAAAAAACATATTATGTTGAAACTGTCAAGCTCCTTCATTCTTGAACACAGCTGAAAGAAACTTTACAGCAAGACAATAACCCTTATAAGGGGTGCCCCAAGTGCCCTGCTCAATCACTAATGCAGAGCATCTGGAAATTAGGATCGTTCATAGGAAAAATGGTGGAGCATGAAATGGAAATGAAGTAACTGGAAAACCAAAATTCATTAAAGAAAGGAGGGAAGGAGAGAGAGAGAAGAGAGAGAGGAGAGAGAGAGAGAGAGAGAGCCTACCATAGAGGCAGGTTGTAAGGGAGAGGAGGGTAGGAGAGGAACAGGGCACACTGGTGTTGGGAAATGTGCACTGGTAGAGGGATGGGTGCATGACTAAAACCTAATCATGAACAGCTTTGTAATGGTCCATCACTTTGTAATGGTGACTCAATAAAATAATAATAAAAGAAATAAAAAATTTTTTAAATTAAAAATAGAAAAAAAACGTAGCTGGAGAGAGACCCAGGGCAGAAAGCCCACCAAGTCAAGTTGGCCTGAGAAGAATCTTTCAAGAGTGCTGCATGCAACAACTTTGGAAGCAGAAGATCTGTACAGCGACTCAGGGGTGGCTCATGCCTGAGATGCCCGAGGAGATGTTTATAGCAAGTTCAGGAGTAGGTGGGAAGGCAGGAATCAGAACAGGAAGGGTCGAACCTGGTCAGTCATAAATTTGGATGATTTGGAATAGATGCAAAATGAAGACAAGTATTTGGAGTGGAGATAGAATTGTGAGCTAAATGCCAAAGTCCTCCATGGACCAATAGGAGAAGCTGGATGTTCTGTGACAGTGACCCCGGAAGCTGGGAAGCATGGGGGTGAATGGGAGGTGGCACTGAAGCTTGGGACCTCAGGAAAGAAAGTTTTCTCCCATCGCTGCCTTTGCCGCATCCTCAGTTCCCTCCTACCCTGCTCATGGCAGCATTTCTGACCTGCCACTACAGTAAGAGCAGCTGACACATGCATCTTGTCTCCTTTGCTTAATTAATTTACTTTTGTGGTTCCAGGAATTAAACCAGATCTCATGCATGCAAGCGCTTTGCCATTGAACCACACGTTCAGGCCCTTCCTCTAGACTGAACCCACACACATCCTAGCAACATAATGACATTGGTGGGCTTTTTTCCCACTGCTTTTATTCTGGTCCTGTGATTACAACTCTGTTAGTGATAGTCGCACACATACATCATTTCAACACCACACCCACTACTAGAGTCTGTCCTCCACCAGTGTCCCAGGGATCCCTCCCATTCCAACACCTCCTGCCTGCATCCCAGTTCTATAGACCAACTCTCAGGTTCTGTTGCCTTTGGCCTTTTGTTGCTCCTCAGCCTTTTTCTTTATATGAGAAACAAACTATAAGAGAAATCTTTCTGTATCAATTCTTCTACTTCTGACTGACTTTATTCATTATGATGCCCTCTATTTCTATTCACACAGCAGCAAAAGCACAATTTCATCTTTTCCTGCAACAAAAGTATTCCACAGCATATATAGAGAGAGCAATTTCTTTATCCAAATATCTATTCTCAGGCACTGAATCTTAGCTATTGTGAACAGTGCTGCGATGATTACAGAGGCACCTCTGTGTTAGATATATAATATATAAATTAGTTATTTAATTATGTAGCCAGATTATTATTTAGCTTGCCCTTTTCTGTTCTAACCAGCTTCATAGGTGAGACTTCTTCTAAGGTGATGTTAATAGTTAAGTAATGTTCCTTAAATTCCTTAATTGAAGCCCCAAACCCCAATCCCAAACCTCAATGTGACTATACTTGGAGCTAAATTCTCTAATTTATCAGGAGGTATTTAGGGTGGACCCTCACCCAATCTGACTGGTGTCCTTATAAAGAGGAGTTTGCACACTGTGAGTCTAGGTGTGTGCCTGTACAAAAGGGGGCTATTTGAGAACAGCAAGGGAGGTGGCTTCCTGAAAGCTCAGGAAAGAGACTTCAGGAGAATCCAAACCTGCCAACTACTAAATTTGGAACTTCCGACTTCCAGTAAACAAACTGGGAGAAAATGAATTTCTGGTGTACAAGCTATCACATCTGAGGAGCTGTGATAGGAGCACTAGTGACGTAATGCAGCCCTTGAGAGTTGTGCCCAATTGGTCACCGAAGGGAAACATGATAGTCAGAAGAGGAAGGTCTACCTTGCATGTCTCCTTCACCAGTGTGAGGATGACTAGGACACTGGCACAATTCTGGGGTCACACCCATCTTCATAGGGACTTGAGTTCAGAATTCACATTCCTGAATTTCCACAGCACTTTCCCCCATTCTTGTCCAGCCTCAGTCTCTGCCTACCACCTGGCAGCGGAAGGGTAAGCATTTCACATTATGTGGTGACTGGTCTCGGATCCCAGATTGTATCCCTTAAACAGAAGTCTGAAAGTTCTTGTGAAGATACCAAGGTAGGACCCCAACTCTGCTCTTCCTTCTCAGGCTGAGCCATTTGTCATTTAATGAGATTATTTTCCAACCCATCCGCTATCTTTGGTTTCATTTTTTCCCTTTGCCATCTGGTCCCCTTATGTTTGCATGTAGGGCTAGTGGCTTTCTTTGTCTAAGTGGATTTGTCAATAGTTTATAATTTTTCTTGTCAGAATCATAATATTTATTTTTCACATTAGACAAGCTCTTCTGGAGACTTGGAAGAAAGAGTTTTTTTTCTGTTTCTTTTTAACCCAAATTTTTGCTTCTGGAAAAAAAATGTTTAGTAAAGAAGTAAATGATGAATGAACAAAACTTTCAAACACTTGCTCCCTCGTTGGTCATTGTATTTGCTGTATTTGTAGTGTATCTATTTGATATTAGATACACTAAAATGTTTGGCTTGTGTGTGTGTGTGTGTGTGTGTGTGCTTGTCAGGAATCAAACATCAGGCCTGCCCATGAAAGACACATGCCTTAACACTGAGCCACATGCCCAGCCCCACCAGTATTTCATTTCAAGAACTGTATCAGAACAAGCTGACCTTTTGGCAAGTGATATAGGTTTATACTGTACAATGGAGTGACCTAGCTTCTCTCTCACTTTTGAAACTCAAATCCAGGTAAGTACATGTCCCAAATATATTTATTGATCTCTTTCAATCTCTGGCCCTAAAGATTCTTGTCTTGAAGGCTATTGTCTTCTGCCGCTCAAAACCTTTGCCCCAGGTTTTAAAATTTTTTATTGGATCACCATGAGATAGATCACTACAAAACTGTTCATGATTGGGTTTCAGTCATACAAAGTTCCAACACCCGTCCCTCCACCATTGTGCATTTCCTACCACCAGTGTTTCCAGTTTTCCTCCCACCATCCCTCAACCCCCACCACAGTAACTTGCCTCTATGGCAGGTATTTTTCTCTCTCTCTCTCTCTCTCTCTCTCTCTCTCTCCTTTTGTGCATTATGCTTTGTAATATAGGTTCTAAGAGGTCAGTATGTTTGTTCAGAGATTTCAGTAATTTTTATTAGGAAGGTACAGCTGGAGTAGCTTTTTTGATTCTTTTTTTATTTAATTAAACATTTTATTATACCACCGTGAGATATATAATTACAATGTTGTTCATGTTTGGAGGTTTCGGTCACATAGTGTTCTAGCACCCGCCCTCCACCAGTGCCCGTATCCCACCACCAATGTCCCCAATTCCCTCCCCGTCCCATAGCCTGCCTAAATGGAAGGCTCTTTATCTCTTTTTTTCTCCCTCTCTCTCCCTTCCTTCTCCTACACAGTGTGGGTTGCACTACATTCACTTGGAAGCCATCACGTGCATTATTTTGGCCTGTATTTAATGCTCAGTTCTATGTCGATATCAGTCCTTTTGACATTTAACAGCACATGTTCCCTTCTCTGTCTTACCTAACCTCTGACTCCCTCACGCTTAGGTAATTTCCACTTTTGGTAAGATCATCTGATATATTTATGTCATGCAAATAAATGCAGTCATTCTATATCTCTCTCTTTCCTTCTGACTAATTTCACTCAACATGATTCTTTCATGGACATGGAGTAGCTTTTTTTAACAGGGTGGCAGTTTTGTGGTGTGGATGTGACTGCCAGGGCTTCCAGAAGTACAGGAAGGTGTGTGTGGGGGAGGAGTAGCCCATCCTGACTGAGAGAAGCCTAGAGATTTCAGTCTCAAAACCCACATACCCAAGTCCCAAGACAGTGGAGTTCAGCCAGGGGCATGGCTGCAGTTTGGGATTATGGGAGCAGGCAGCGCAGAGGCTCTGTTTAGGCAGGCACCACCCTCCCATGTACCCTGAATTATTCAGCCTGCACGGATCTGAGATTTGCTACAGCTTTTCTTAAATATCTTGCTGGATTTATTTACGGGTGTCTGGAGCAAGGCCAGTGGAAGAGCTTACATGGCAGCTCTGGACTTGGTTGAGTTGGTGGCAGTTGTGAGAAATGGCCCACAAGAATAAGATCTGGCCCTGAACCAAGGCATTCATGGCCTAAGCAAACAAAAGGAAAAGGCCTGGTAAAGGCTACTAGCCCCTCAGATGGTCGGTTGACATGAGATAGGCTTTTCACCCTGCATGATGATTTAGGGACTCCTAACCGCTTTGTCTGCTTCTGTACATCTGCTGTGCTTAAGATAAGATAAAGAATGCGAACATGCACCCTGAAGATTGTGGAAAGAAGGTGTATAAGCAGATGCTAAATCAAAGCAGGGCCTTTTGAGTCTCTCTCTGGCTCAGTGCTCCCTTAAGTACTGAGCTAATAAACTATCCTTTATCTACATTTCTGTTTCTGGAGAGTCTGTATCAAGTGACGACCTAGCACAGTGACTGCTAGGACTTCCGGGAGTATAGGGAAGTCCTGCCCCCCCCCTCCTCCTCCCCACTCCTCCCGCCCACCCATACACACACACACACACACACACACACACACACACACACACACACACACACACACATGCACCTCTTGACCTTCTGGATTACTAATTTCTTTTAGAACAGAACTGTGGGTTCTGAATTTTCTATCAAATTATTTGAAATTTCATTTTCTCTATGGCAAAGCACTTTATATTACATTATGCTCTGATGGCCAAAGGCTCTATGACCAGCTGAGGTACCTCATGGACTTCTGGGATGCTCTGAAGGACACAAGCTGGTGACGAAGACCAGCCCTGCTTGTGGGGGCTGGACTATGAGCAACTTTCTCCCCAGAACCCAGGAAACTCTGCCAAGCCATACATGGCTTCTGACTTGTTTCCCAATATGTCTCTAGCACCCAACCCTTGCCTGGTTCAGTCAATAAGTGGGTGAATGGCCTGTGCTCTCCTGTACCAAAGTAATAGCATAAACAACGCCAGAAATGAGTGGTAGAGGGAAGTGCAGACCTGTCTGAGAAAGTCATTAAGAATCAGTGATATCTAGTATTCAAATGCTCCGTAAGTTTCCCAAGCACTTCAAGTCCCTGTGAAACTGAGAACAGCCCATTACCAACAGCCCCAACTAGGAGGAAGGTGGAGGCCCCTAGAGGTTCTTTGAGTATTAACCAGATTATGTAGGAGACTTTGTATGCAAAGCTGCTACCTTAATGTCTGACACCAGCTACGCACTTTGAAAACTTCAGGGTTTTCATCTACAGGGCTGATAAACGAAGGTCTCAAAGCCAAGTGTCCTGCCCTGTTTATTACAGTGTCCTCATAACTGTCCTCATAATCTAGTCAGAGAATGTTAGGGCAGTGGGCACAGCACATGAAGCAACCCAGAGATAGTTCTCTGCCCACATCTGGGAACAGGGATGAGGTTTTGCAGGTGATGATAAACATGCCGGCTGCTGACTAGACCCAAGAGGTACCCGGCAACCACGAAAGGTCATATGCCAGGTTCTCTGGGCACTACTCCACAGTCCAACACCACAGCCTCACATCAAGCGGGGCTGCCCAACCCCAGGCAGACTGTGGGAGTCCACGCGGAGCTGATTAGGTCTGCTCAGAAGCACAGTCATGCCAGCTCCAACCTTCCTTCCCACTGACTAGGCAGCCTGGGTTGCCATCAGACAGTGATGCCGATGATAACCAATGACATGTGTATCCCTAGAGTTGCAGGAATATTGACCGGTCCCTTACTCTGGCTGCATCTGGGGATTTTGTCTGGTCTGATAATTTTTTGGGAGAAGTGAGAAAGACTGATGCTCATTGGAGCATCTATTCCCTCTCTGGAGGAACATGCTAATGTTCCATTTCCTTCTCTGGTCTTTTTTTCTTAGTGAGTCCTTCTAAGGGTGTCACTGACTCACCTCCAGCCCATGGACACATGACTTGGAATCTGTCCAGCTGATAAGAGCTACCTGGCACTCCATTTGCTATGGTCCATCTGTACATGGCACTTACATGCTCCAATGATTTCATTTCCTCAACTATGGAACTACGTCAGACACACAGCTCCTCTGCAACCCCAGAAGACATCCAGACCCATCCACTCCAGATCTACAGCTGCCCTGCTTGACTGGTCCCCATGTGGAAGCAATCCATGGAGCTGACCTCCGGTAAGGGGCTCAGCCAGCCCCTGGTCCAGTCCAACATTGCTCTAGGGTTCGCTCACATGTGAGGGGAGGGACCACACATGCCGGACTTCGAGCGGAGATTTGGGCTCTGCCCTTTTCTCCACCTCCATGCCAGCTTCCCTGGAAGATAGGCCCACCTACGCCAGACACACAGCTCCCTTGGCGCGCCGTCAAACGGCCATGCAACAATCTTAGATAATACTGATTTTAGGATAAGGCCCTTCCCAGGATCTTTCACATTTATACACAGTATACAGGTCTAGCCAAGTTCTAACTGATGCCCATCATCCCAGTGAGCCTAGCGAGAAGCCAGAGCAACCCACACATCATGCGGTCAGTCGTTCCTCAACATTCAGACTCCATAGTTCTAGCTCCATTCAAGCGAAAACCTGATCTTTCCCCTATAAGTTTCATCAGTAAATGCCTCGAAATGAGAGCTTTCTATGATAGTATAGCACCTACGGCAGAGCCTGGCAAGCTACTGTGTTTTTATTTGTTATGCCAAAAACTATTAATAATTCTGGACCTCAATTCCATGACCTAAAAGAAAGGTTTGAGGCTCTTCCTGTCCCTGGTCCAAGCAGATGCCCTTGAGCTACACTTGCTTGTGACAGGACATATGGAGATGTTCCTGGTGCCCGCTCGAGCAGATTGATGAACAACAGGAAGACAGTGATACAGTGATACAACTATGGAACTGAAAAGACAAATTCATTCCATAGGCTTTTGTTCTGGATAAAATGAGGAAGCACACCAAGGTGTCCCTACAAAGAAGAGAGGCATGAGGGCTAGAGTGCACATACACCCAATGGGCTAAATATAGGCTTTCCCTGTGAGAGACCCAGGCATTGCATAGAACCCTAAGCCCTGCCAAGGCATTACCCTGAGTACTGCCGGATGTGGCCACAAATTAGAAAGAAAAAAATTTAAGAATAGATGAAGGAAAGAATAGATGGCCATTTCCCATAGATATAAAGAGGACAAGATGGCAGAACTTCATGATGTGAGTATTTATGACCATATGTGTTCACAGTGACTACATGACCACTTTTGTAATTTTTAAAACATGGTGATGCCACTGATGCCTCATACTTGAACACCATGGGACAGGCTGTACCGACATAAATCATTACTGTTGCCATAATGTCCTATTACTCTTTAGTCTGACACAGTCCCCAAGCAGCACACTACTAACAAAGTCATCAGATGGTGAGAAACAATCACAGCACCCACATCTGTGTGCTGGTCTAGTTTCACTGACATTGCTCTTGTCCCTCTCCTTTCCCCATGACTCTAATGTTCTGTTCATACAATGCTATGGAGAATTGGCTCCCTGCCGTGCCTCAGCATCTTGTGTTTTAGTCACCCTGATGGAGGTAGGTAGCTTAGGTAAGTCCCCTCTCCCCCAACCATGGCAGTGAAATTCCTGGGAAGTGGTAAAACTGCCTAGTCATAAGGCCATCAGGACCCACCCTGACTGCAACTTAGACCGTAAGACCTAACCTGGAGCTAATCCAGACCAGAGAAGGGATGGACCCACCCTCCAAAGGAAGCTCCAGTAGGAGCAAAGGACTTTTACTGATGTAGAAGCCCCATGTTGAAGCCCCAGTCAGAGAAGATAACCTATACAAGCAGCATGAACAAAGAAAGTGCGCACATATGCTGCCCAAACCCAGGTGCTGCTTGTGCCCACATGGCCGAGCACATGTGGTGCCACAGCACGTGAGTCACTCGCATTTCCCCACTTGAGATGTGCGCAGGGGCTCTCTCCACCTATGGAGAAGCCTGTGTTTTCTCTTGAAAGCATTACTCCCACTTTCCTCTCCCTCCTTTGTGGCTCCCTGGGAGATCAGGAAGTGGGAATCAATCCCTTGCAGAGAAGACCAAGCTGATGCCAGGTGTGACCAAACTGATGCCAGGTGTGACCTACAGAACTGGTAGGACTCAAGGCCCCTGCCATAACCAGGCTCATCCCAGACCCTCAGTTCTAGCCTTCCCATCTGGTCCTGGGTGGTGGAGGCAGATTGGGAGGGAGTGATGGTCTCTCTCCTCTCCGCCTCACATAATCCACCTATGGGGACCCACCAACTTTTGCCCCACTTTGATTGGTTCCCCTCTAATTAAATGCTCAGTGTCCTACTCTCTGCCTCTCCCTGCCAAAACAGTTTCCTCACTCCCAGCCTCCACTGGGGGCTGCCCTCCCTCATTCACTCAACATAGTACTTGTTCACAGACTATTCTGCATGTTAGAGAAACACATTGAACAATAGGAGAAGCATCACTCTTTAGGAGAGTTGGTGTTGTCAGGGGCAGTGCTGGGGAAGGCAGTGCAGGTCCCCAGGAAATGCAGGTCACCAGGAAATAATTCTATCCAATATAGTGCTGGTTGAGATGTAAGACAGGGTAGTGCTGGTTGAGATGTAAGACAGAGTTAGGGCACTGTGACTGGGCACA